>JAUJYV010000174.1:0-78621 GCA_033995625.1 Ophyiulus pilosus
AATGAACTAACTGAACGTCATGAGGGAGCATGACGTACGCATGACGTTCAGTTAGTTCATTCGTAGTTCAAAAGGTAGCTACGTTCACCGTTTCTTTTGGGGGCTAAATTTCCCTATTATTAGCATTAGCATACGTTAAAATGCATGTATAATTCTTAACAAATTTCTCCTATTAAAGGTTGTCTATTTTTCATAAATATTTGAAATAAAAGATAATCATTAAAACAATTTGATCTGGATCAATTATATTGTCGCATTGTCAAAAAAGTGGATTTGCCCTTTTGCCAAAGTTCAATGACCTCGATGCACGTTCCCAGTAACCTTTTCTGGCTGAAGGCTGAAGCGCCATCTTTGACCCAATTGTTCGTAAGCATGGTTTCTGTCACGGGAAAAGCTTTAATTTTGAATTTAATTAAAGATTATAAAGTGTTAGTAGTCGAGAAAAGAAGTTGTCCTTACTGCCGGTTAGTAAGAAACATATTCAGCAATTACCAAATCAGAAAAGGTAGCATGTACTCGCTAGATATCGAAGATAGACCAGATTGCTCAGAGATTCAAGACAGTCTAGAAGCGCTAACCAAAATTAGAACGGTATGTACACTTGATACAAATACTAATAATTCAAGGGGTCAACGCTTTTAGGTCATTTTTCCGAAAACCTATTGACACTAGAGTCATGCGTCCATGCGTTCTCGTGAAATTCTCGAGGGGCAGACCATATAATTGCCGTAATTTTATAGTAAACTGTGCCCATACCCATGTCGATTCGCCATCTTTGCGAACCATGTGTGAGGGAATAGCATATTGCAGTTTCCAATGAGCTGGGCCTGAACGGCCTGGTTACAGGCCAAAGCACCCTCCATGTCAATCTTTTTGACCTTTGGAAGTTACATATGCCAGCTTTTTTATTTTACTGTAAAAATAATGTCTTGCTTGGTTGGCAGTTCAATTAGAGACCCAGACATTTAATTAGGCCATGAAGGGCAATACATTAAATTGGAATAAAGAAGGACCAAACGCGTCCTCCTATTTTGACATTATATAAACTTCTATATTTTTTTGTATAATAAAATATTTTCTGGTATTGCCTTCATTCTAGGTTCCACAGGTCTTTGTAGTTGGAACATTTATTGGTGGATCAAAAGATGTGGAAATCTTACATAAAAGTGGCCAACTGGAATCAATTCTGAAGAAGATTTCTGCTATATCATAATGGTTGTATGTAATATGTTAGTCTTATTTGAAATATCATTGCTTTAAAATCTGAAACATGTTATGTTGAAAAAAAAACTTTGTTAAATATGTGTACTAAATAAATCGTTATGACATTGATTGGCAGATATGTTCAGACAATGTCAATGCACTTTATTATAGTACCAGCAAATTATTGAAATTTTATTTAGAAAATCTAGTTATTTTTCCATCATATCTGTGCTTCGGTCTTATCTCTTATTGTACAGTATATTTAATACCAGTATTATGTTTGACATACAAATAGAGGATGCATTAGCAATCTTAGCGTTGATAATTTCCAGCTATGATTAATGGATAATTACAAATGTGTCAATTTATTTTCATTAATTTCTTACTAGTGAGCAAATTTCAAAAGGCACTCTATAACATGATTTTTGTTGCTGAGCAACTATTTTAATATTTTGTTACCTTGGATATCATATCGTATTTCAATGGACAACTTGGTAATAAGTAGACACTAGAAATGTTTATTAATCAGCAGAGTTTTATATCAAAGAACAATTAGAAAGAAATTAATACAAGGTTTAGAGTTCAATCTTAAATTGGTGCACTAGCCATTGTTTATGCCGATTTGCAAAAGAATGCAATGGGTCATTCACAAGAATTTCGTTGGCAAAACATACTTCATCTTCGAGATGAGTCACTTCGCACTCTGTATTCCCTAAACGGTCCGTTCTGGTCCTTTTGCAGATTGGACCAATTGACGCAGGGAAATCTGAGTTTGTTATTTGCAAAGTATGTAGAGAATAAATTATGAATCTGATGTGGTACCACAGTGTCTCGTGTCCCGGGAAATCTTGTACAAGTTTTCTCGTTAAACTTAATTCCTGGCAAAGCAGTTTAGCAATGAAACCATCTCCTACTAAACTGATGTCGTCTTCTTCAGTCTTCTGGGGGAATCCTTCTTTTGTACTCTTCAATAATGGCACGCCCCACGAGAAATTGTCTTGCGTTTTTATATAATGATCAATCATTGTTTTCAACAAATACTGTCGGAACTGAAAACCACTATGATCAGATACGTGTTGTCGATTGTACGTCTCGCTCCATGCCAATTCGTCCAATAAGATCTGCAATGATTACGGAATGTTTACCACCGTTCTGTGATTATACAATGTATTCTTATGAAGTAACAGGCAAACCTTTGCATTTTGAGATATCACAGCAAATATTCCGTGCACCCACTGTCGGTGACTCCATGCGCAATAATTATTAGGGTACTTTGAGGCAGCTACTGTACACAATTCAAGCTCATCTGCTATTACACGTTCCCTGGCTTCACATTCTGATAGACGACCCTCTTCTAACTGCTTATTAATAGACCACCTACTGTTTTAACAGAAAATCAGTTAATTTTCATGAAATTAATTCTAAGGTAACTGAGTTGTACCAAATTTATGATGTGCCAACTGTTTAATTTTAAGATTTACTTTTTAATTTATGCTAGTCATCGTTTTACTCTTAAATTGACCAAAAACAAGAATTTATTTGATGGCGACAGATTAAGTAATCGTAACATAATTACAAATATGAAATTTTTTTTCTTTTTCAATGCAATCGCCATATTTTGTTCCTTTTAGTCAAGGCTAATTTTTTAATGAATTGACAGTTGGAATCGATCTGTACAAAGTATCATGTGTATCAAGTTACAAGGGACTTTCTTGCATACTTCACACATTAATTATGTATAACTGATAATGTGGAAAGAAGCCACATAAAAAGGCATACTCAGTTATCCATTTTGGATATAGTCTTAGATCAGGCAAATTAATGGCAATTTGTCATACCGATGCACGAAAACTTCGGGACTTTTTGGTTTCCTTGTCAAGATTAATCTGCACAGTCTTAGTTCGGCTTTTGTAGAGATTTTGCCAAGAACGAAAAATTCTTTTCTAATATTCCAAGCTGTTGTAACATCTGGGTTCAATAACAGGAGAACTTCCAGCCATTGAATAATCAAGCTATCATCTGTAAAAAACAAATTGGACAATTGAAATGACATATGGTAGAATTAGAAGAGCTGCATATCATTCTAGTTTTTAGGAAACTTTGCAACATATTGGTGTGCATATTTCTTACCAATTTTTAGTTTCTTTTCTCTCCATTCCATTAGACGTGTGTAAACATGTGCATACAGAAACTTGACGCACCATCCTTCTAGTGCCATTTTTGGGCCCACATTCACCACGGGGCTCTTGTTTTGAGACTCAAAAACGTTAATAATGTCAAATTCATCGCTATAACAACGGGATGTATGAAATAAATGTATAACCCGGGTCAATAACCTATTGTTCACGACACATTATTTGAAAATGTAAAATTGCGATTTAAGTGTACGTAACAACTTACAGGTTGGGTTCTCTGCTATACACCACATGAATATCATGTATGATTCGCTCTGCTAAATCCGCTATTTCCATCACAAAATGTACTAAAGTTGATTAACGCTGATTTTCATAGTTCTCTCAGGTCAAGAATATCCGATCATTCTGATGAGGTCAAGGCCAAAAACGAACCTTAGCGATATAAAGTTAAATAAGGCTTAATAGGTGTCGCTTATGATGTAAGATAACCAATAATCATCCAGTTACATTCAAAGGGGTGTGGCCATTCGGAATCCATGGCAATGACGACTAGACAGCATGTACACTATCAAAGGTCATTTCAGTAGCTCACAAGGATTGTTCTAGAAAAAAATATTATTTTAATATCAACGTCCTATCGAGTCCATGGTTAAACCAGGAAGGATGGTTTTTAGGTAATCTATATACAGGATGGTATGCAACAATATTGCTTCATATCGCCGCCATTGATGATGTAATGTTACTTTTCAGAGTTTTTGCGTGCTGATAAAGTTGCAGCATATCACAGGTCTGCACAATGGGTATTCAATGGACGCTGCAGACGCTTGCAGGTGACACAGTGGTGACGCAGTGACGCCAAAACGCACATGTCTTTTCAACATATGGAAATTGTACGGAGCCTCGTGAAGGCTCGTTATCATATAAACACGAAGATTTTATAAAAGTGTAAATATGAAATTTTTCGTCGTAAACACTGTTTTTTTTCTCGTAATTTGTTATCGTAAAATAACGTTATATATTATAAAATATTTTGTTAGATTAATCAACGAAAAATATACTTTAGGGTGTCCTGTAGCCTTTACGAGGCTCCGTACATTTTCGCTGTTTTGAAAAGTTCGCGCACGATTTGTTTGAAGTTTGCCTTTCCGACATTTTCATATATCGATAGTTGTTTAATATCATATTTAGTGTCTCGTTGCGCACTACAATCCGAGTTGATGGTCCATTGATTGATTGACACTGATGCATTTGATGATTCACGATATCGCTGTGAGTATAAGAATTGCTATATATCATGTGCGTCAGACCCAAGTTTGACGTAAATTTAATTTTGCCATTCCGCCTTGTAACCCTAGTTCTAGGGCGTTTTCTCGCCGGAAAGCTCCGTATGTTTAAACCTCCCATGGAAAGCCATAGTTACTTGCATGACAGGCTGACAAAAAGCCACGCAGTTTTACTTATCTCCAACGTAATTTCCTGCGAGTGTACGTAGTAGTTGTCAGCTTTCCTGTTGGAATTCGGTTTCATATCCTCACGAAATTGCATAGTGTATCCTAGATCCACGATGCTGTTTGTTGTGGTGATAATGTGAATAATAAAAATATATTCATGTTTTTTATAGATCGTCACGGCCAAATGATATTGATGTGCAATATATATTGCTAGCCAGATTGAAACCGGAACTAAAATTGGGACTTACTAAGCTATAATGGATAACCCCAATTCGTGGCCACCAGTTTACCAGAATTCGTCCGGTAACAGCTGGACCCAGCAAGGATCCTCGGTCGAATCGTCGTACAATATGTACACTTTGCAGCAGCCTCCAGCTCCGTCTTCCACCGTTGCATACGGGTCTTGGCAATCCCCCACACCCTGGCCGCCACATTCTTTTACTCACTTCCAGCAGTTTCCTCCGCCACCTTTGCCACCTCCCAACATCTCCCCACAACAGTTTTGGCAACCGCCAACAAATGAGGGCAGCTACCCATCTACAAACGCAGTGCATCATCATTCATCTACATCACAATATTATAGTGACAATAATACATTTAGCAGTCCATATGAAAATAGACACGTACTCGATAACCGGGCATTCGGTAACAGTGACTCTGCATGGCCTACTATAGAAGTCGATGAAAAAGAAGAACAAACGCAACGAGAGAAAAATCAAGAAATGTTGAACAAATTTCTTGAAACGCGGTGTAAAAAATCCGGTTTGCAGGAAACTTCAGTCTCCCAAGAAAATCATAATGTAAGATTGTTTTACGAATTGCTATTGGCTTATAGGATGTTTTTAACTAATTTCGAGTAAATATGTAATTGTGTTTTGTTTCTAGATCTCTCGAATCCAAGCGAAATTAAAGGATTGCCTCCATCTAATGCGTGATCTGGAAACTATTCAAGAAAACCTACGCAATTCTTTAAATCTTGATGAATCTGTGTGGAATACAATTTCACGGCAAGCCAATGATATCAAGGCAAGTTTAAATTGAATAAACAATATGTATCATTTCCCAGAAACGTATTTTTATGTATTGAAGTTATAACTATTGGAGTTTTTACAAGCTTTAAAATTATTTTTCTCTATTTTCAGTTACGCTTAACGTCATCTTTGAAGGGTTTAAGCTGTGTAGATGTACAAAAATTGAAAAGTTGTGTACACAAACGACATAAGAAGAGAGTAAGGAAATTTATTTATTTTGATTAACACACCGGTCCAGTTTTTCAAGTTTTAAATTTGATTCTATTTTAGGAACGATTAAGACGACAAAAGTTATTGCAAATTGAAGAAAGGCGGGAAAAGGATCAACAAACTAAACGTTTGCATGAGAAAATCGATGCTTGGCAGCAAGAAATCAGGCATTCTCATTTAGCTGTTGAAATGGTATTAATAATTATGTATAAATTGAAAGTTTCATTTCCATGCGAATAATTAATTTTAATCAGTTATTTTTTATCTATTAATTTAGGAGAAAAAGTTAAAAAAGGATGCCGACTGTACGCTTAGTGAAGTGCGGAGAAAACGTACCGAAGCTAACAGAATGCTCGATCTTGTTAATTCAGTTTCAAAATTAAGAGCTTTAAAAAAACAAGCAGCAGCAAATAAAGGTTAGTGAACGAATGTTGAAGGAATACTTTTAAGTTTACCAATATGCAAGCACGTTTAAATTTCAACACTTTTTTAATCTTTCTCTATAGGGTTATTTACCACTTCTGAATGCGATGAAATGTTTGCATCAAAGATATCCAATTTCAATAAACTCTTAACTGCCCGCTTGGCTGAATATGCTGAGGAAGAGAGGACTCTACAGGCCATGCTAGACGAAGAGCATCAAGTTACTCGAGAAAGTACCATAAAAATTCACCAGCAGGAGCAGACACATAAACTTGAACTTGCAAAACAACAGAAAGCATTTTGTCTTTTTGGTCCAGAAGGTAATTTTAACACATTTTTAACAATTACATATTCAGGCTGACGCAGGGCTCTTTCCCTGGTCGAGGTCAGTGAACAGTTTTCTGATAGGCGAAATTTCACAAATTCTCTTAGTATTGACCCATTTTAATTTATACTAATTAAGAAATTATTTACTTGAATTGTAAATTTATAAATATTTCATTCATTCAAGCTACCATTAGTGACATGGACCCTCAATATCCTTATCGGGAATATTACACAAGGGCTGAAAGAAATCTGGATGATCTTGTACAAGTGAGGTAAGTTTCTCTTTTATTTACACATATTTACATGTATATTGTGGCATTTGTAACAATAATTAAATTCAGTTTATGGTTATGGAAATTTCTGTATTTAACAAGTAATGTGGTTTTTAATGAACAAAAAAAAATGATTCATTGGTACACTATTTTAACAATGCATATTGTTTACAGGCAAAGCTGGGATATTTGGCTAGTTCCACCAGCAACTCCAAAGAGCAGTGGCATTCCCCTTACTTGGGTTGTACCCGTAAAACCGTCTAGTAGCGTCTGGGCTTCCTATTTAGAAGAACAGCTACCATAGTTTTAAAAATATCTTCTTACATACATTATGGTAAGTTTGATTTTCTGTATCAATTATATACACAATTTCTTAATGATTGTATGTCTTTAGAAAAAAAATAAAGACAAATTATTGCATCTTATAGATACCAATTTCTTTTCTTTACACAGGCACGTTTTTAGGGTACTTGTTGAAACATCGTGAAATTTTAAGATATTTAGTAAACTTCTATTTTATAGGAATAGGGTATAGAGTGCACTCTATTACAATATTAGGCAATTTTCTTATAATGTCCATTTTGTTTCAATCATTGAAAATTTTGTTTTATTTATATATACTGTATATAAAAAGTATTATCTCACTAATTAAATATATTCAAATTCATTTTGTAGTTTGTTCATAATTGGCTGGTTGGACTAATGCAGTGCAACAAACTAAGTTCATTAAGTCCTGAAGAAAATACTATTAGGGATATTTTATAATTTGGGCGCACTAATTTAGTTTATTTTTCACCCGTTTGTGCTTTTTCACAAACCTATTCTTAATTTCTTTTTTTTTACAATCATCCCTACCACTATAACTTCCACCAAGTAAAATTTAACATTTTAAGTGGAAATAAAAGCTTAAATTGGGAGACATTATTAACTTTTTCCCTCCCCCTTTTCATATACAAGTATACTGGTAACTCCCACCTTCCCTTATAGGGTACGTGATTAATTGTATCCCCATATTAAAAAATTCATATTTCATCCTGTAATATGCAGTACTTGTTCTTTCTTAAAATTTCAATCATTTCAAATTCATCTTAAATAGTACAAATGTTCTTAACCCAAAACTCTTCTTACTGCCATAGTGCTGCATAGTTGCCATGTATACTCGCTGGAAGTGGACCCCCGGCTGCAAATATTTTGGTACCTGAAGGATCGTAACAGTGAGTATAAATTGCAGGACTGTAGTCCCTATTTTGAAATACATCTCTGTACATTTCGTCAGGATACTGTAGGAAATAAGAAAACAACATTTAGATAGCGTAGGAACTAATTGGCAACTGGAGCTTAAGCACGTTATACGTACCACCCAACCTTGACTGGTTTGTAAAATGGCAGGTTCTGCATGAAAACGGTTAACCCTTATTGGCCGTTTTTTGGTTGACTCGTTTTTTAATTCCAAATAACCCCTTGCTCGACAGTCGTAAAACATGAGAATTCCAGAGCCGGTTCCCAAAGTTATAATATCGTTGTTAAAACTAATTGAACGAATGCCTGTGAGATGAAAAGTTCGAAATTAACAATTTATTCCCATGAATTCCAGAAAGCTGCTGAAATTTCATTTGTCGGGAGTTTTAAATATTAGTAGCAATCCAATTGAAGCAATAATTATATTGTCCAAAACTACTTACTACAGTTTGGAGTGTTGGTTGGCACATGCTCAATTGCTCTCAGGGAACGACTCTCGTGAAGTGTTAAATATGATTTTGAACCAACGGCATAGAATGAGCAGTCTGGTGTTGTTGCTAAGCACACATTTTCTAAACAATGTGGAAGTTTCCTTGAGGATTTCTATGCGGAAAAATGAAAACATTTTAGCTCCGTTAATTGGCACAGCAAATGAATTTGTAAATCTCAAGTGTCATACCTGCTTAAACGTATGCAAATCCCAAATGTGCAGATACGCATTCAAAGACAAGGCCACGAATTCCTAATGAAAAAAAACAGATTTGTTAAGAAATACCAACATCGTATAGCAGCAATAAATTAAATCTTCATTCGGGGACCTCACCTGGTGTTTATGGTTGAATGAAAGTGCCCTCACTTTTTCTGCCTTTTCGCAGCTTTTAACAATTACTGGAGACATCACGTTGTGCATAGGAATCTCATCTGTGCTTGAATTGTTTTTTGGGTTTTCTTCTACGTGCCAAAGGGATATTTTTGAGTCACGAGAACCTTAAAGGGAGAAAAAGCCTTGATGTGACCATTGACAGTATGATGACAAGCAGAGTTGTATACCTGTTATGAAGAACTGATCGTCCAACCACACGATATCAAATATCCAATCTTTATGTGCTCCCTATATAATATGATATAGATACATGAAAATCTACAGAATGAAGCTAACCTGGCTATCAGTTATAAACCTACCTCTCCAACACATATAGGATCAAGTGTTGGTAACCGATACACTGCAACATCATTAGCATTAGTGGCTCCAGTGGCTAAAAGGGTGTGGGACGGGTTGATTTGAATGCTGTGTATGCCACACTGCACATCTGGAGGGACGCTTTGCCTGCTGCTTGTTAAACTTGGAATTTGTATCAATTTGCGGGTGACCAAATCAAGTACTAGCAACTAAAAAAAATATTAGTGATGCTTAGTTATTTATTTACAAAATTAATTATGCATTTCAGTTGATAAATTGCTGGATATTCAATATATATTATCTTTTATATATCAATACATACTACAATTGGGGTTATCAGGTGGAGGTTATTAATCTTATCAGAACACGTTTGACCATAATATAGCTCAAGTAATGAAGGTCACCCAGAGATTTTATCATTGTTTCTCCAATACATAATAACCTATGTAGCAGATTAATTGATCCTATCTCATGTTGACTATAGGGTACTCAAAATTAAATTAAATTGATGAAAAGCAAAGATAAATTGGCACTGATCTAGTTTTAATATATTGTAAAATGGGTAAAACTGAGTAAACAAGCAGTGATTACCTTGTTGCACTTTGTTCCGAAAATAACTTGCGATTTTGACAACCATTTAGCACAGAACACTTTATTATAGGAATTCAGTGGTATTTCAACTTCATGTAATAAGTCGTACTCCAAAAGGTGACGAGTACCATACTCTGGTTTGAAAGTGATTGGGCGGACAGCATGGCTCCCATGTTCGCGACGATGTACAAAATCCACTACATTTTGTGATACGTAACATTTATCTATGATTACGTCTTCTTCATAAGCGCACTGGTCTAGTAATTGACAGGTGTATTTTAAGATTTCCACAGGACGTCTAGGTCTATACACTGCTAACTGGTGCACTTCGGCCATCAGAAATATTGCGGATTCAATAGCATGATCTGAAAAACCGTGTATCTGAATTATAATTATCTGCGATAATCATATGGTAAGACAAGACTCACTGTAATTCATATAATATAAAAGGTGAAGATGCCATAGTCTATATATCAAATGAATTAACACCATTCAAAAGGAAAGGGTTACGGGAAATTAATAATGAACGTATTGCTTTTATTTTACGTATATGTGAAACCGAATGAAAATGTCAAGTAATTAGTTTTTACCCTAGAAAGCATCTGTATGCATGACCTACTTTATCAGTGAAAACTAAATTATTGACTATATGAGGTAATTCAAATATTTTCGTACACGCATGCACAACATACATTAGTAAATACAAGTACCTTCCGTTTAAATGTATTTTTCGCTTTCGCATTCGAATAATTCAATTAAAATAACTTGCAGGGTATTTAACATAATAAAGTATAACCCGATAATTAAAATGGATCAAAACAAACATTCAGCACAAAAGGTTTTGGACGACCTCCAAATTCAACGTCATTGCGGAAGTGAAAATTTCAGCTGTTCCATTCATAATAAGGAATTCAAGAAAACCTGGAATGGGTACAAAGTGCGCGAGCCGTGGTCGAGATAACGTGCATATTGCGCGTCGACAGCGTTGATTCAAATGTTACCCGTTGTGACTTTTGTTTATTAAACATGAACATCAGTCAGTTAATTTAGAATTTGGAATTAGGTATTTAGTTTATCAATATTAAATATTGTTGCATTTGATCACATTCGGTTTCTCGTTTTCGGGAGCGCCCTAGATGGTGTGGAACTCATGGCGGAAGATAAATTAAAGCGATATGAGAAAATTGAATTTCTCGGAGAAGGACAGGTATAATGAAGAACTTTTAGTGTTTTATTTTAGTTTAACTTGAATTAACATGGTTTAATGTGTACATACTCTCATTTTCTAGTTTGCGACTGTATACAAAGCCAGAGATATAATAGACGATGACAAAATTGTGGCTGTCAAAAAGGTAGGCCTAACTCCATGCCTACTTTTATTTTCATTCTCCTACACCAACGGTTTTGTATACTCATTCGCTGATGTACAAACATATGTAGCATTTTATCGGTTACATTGAATAATATATGTATTGTATACAGTACACTAGTCTTACACAGTATACTACCAATATAGCAATCGGTTAAGTGATTCTTAAAATTACCCGGTCAATTTCACACTTCTAGCTTGTGGCGGTTATTTTAAAGGAATCTCTTTCTGTTTTATAAAGGTTAACAGCTTCTTGTCAGCTAATGAAAATGAAATCGTCTATTAAGAAATTGGCTCTGACAAAACCTTCAAAAATCATATTTGCCGTTTAATAGCAAGGAGTCAAACAATGGCCAAAAGTACGTCGTCCAATAACTTGAAAATTTTATTTCACTGCAGATAAAAATTGGAAGTCGTGCTGAAGCCAAAGATGGAATTAATAGGACAGCCCTTCGAGAAATTAAACTTCTTCAGGAATTATGCCATCCAAATATTATTGGGGTAAATTTGTTACAATTTGCGTATATTATTTTTATTTAATCACAAACAATATTCTAAAGTTATACTTTGCTTTTTTTAGCTTCTTGATGTGTTTGGACATAAATCCAATATTTCCCTAGTGTTTGACTTCATGGATACCGATTTGGAAGTGCGTGTGTTTTAATTTGTATGAAAAAAAAATATGGATTATTAGGAGAAAGTTTTTGACATTTGGATTTTGCAGGTAGTTGTAAAAGATACATCGCTTGTTTTAACACCTGCAAATATAAAGGCATATACGTTAATGACATTGAAAGGTTTGGAATATCTTCATTTGCACTGGATACTTCATAGAGTGAGTGTATGGTGTTATACTGGCATAATTAGTTTGTCAACTGATAACATTTTAAGTTGCAGTTTTCAAATTCATTTATATAAATAATGTTGGTGGTTTATTCCAGGATTTGAAGCCTAATAATTTATTAATTAATTCCCGGGGTATATTGAAAATTGGCGATTTTGGTTTAGCAAAGTTTTTTGGGTCACCAAATCGTGTTTATACACATCAAGTGGTTACGAGGTAATCTTAATTAATTCAGATATTTTAAATTGTTATAAATTGGTGTTCTAATTCATAAGGGTGTATGATATAAAAACATTTTCACTTATTATTAAGGTGGTACAGAGCTCCAGAATTACTTTTTGGTGCACGGATTTATGGGACAGGTGTTGACATGTGGGCTTTGGGCTGCATATTAGCAGAGCTTCTATTAAGGGTAAGTATGAAAGGTTGTTGATAAATTAATGAAATGTCATGCATTTCTTGTTTAATCCTCTGTTGTTGGATTGCTTTAGCTTCCCTTTTTTCCTGGAGATTCTGACTTAGACCAATTAACGAAAATATTTCAAGTGATGGGAACCCCAATTGAGGATAAGTGGCCTGTACGTATTATTTTACTGTATTTGGAAATGTTTGATAGGGCGTTTTTAATAACCGCATTCTATTCTGTTTAAGGGAGTTGTTGCACTGCCTGATTACGTGCAGTTTAAACACTTTCCAAGCATACCATTAAATAACATCTTCACCGCAGCAGGAGATGACTTGTTACTACTACTCAGTAAAATATTAGCCTTAAATCCTTTGGAGAGGTTAACTTGTACAGAGGTATAATATCGTGTATTCTCTCATTCGTTCTAAAAGTTCCAAAGCAGAATTCAAAATATAATGCTATTATTTTTGTAGGCCCTTAAGATGCCTTATTTTAGCAACAAACCGGCTCCATCTGCAGGGTCTCAATTGCCCCATCCCGCATTTATGCAGAGAGTAATCGAAAATGATGAAAACAAGCCTAATTTGAAACGCAAGTTAACAGCTGCAAGCGATGGCGGTACGTAAAATTCTACGCTTATCTTTGAAGATGTGGCAGTTTTGGCAAAATTTCTGCCGCACATGTGCTTGGAAGAATGTATATATTGTTCATCCTGTATAGTATACAATACACTAAAAAACATGCATCGGTAGTTAGTTTTGAGGTCAAATTGTGCTGTATGATCGATTTTCTTCTTAATATTCATGAAAAGTAGAAACCACATTACCAAATTTGCATTATAAAAATATTTTGGCAAATGGATTGTTGGAAATTAATGATAAATTTTAAATGACACATAATTATAGCCCTATTGCAAATATTTAAAATAAAAGTACATATTATTGTATAATTTAATAATACCTGCACTGCATATATCATTAATCAGTTGTTAAACATGGAAATTTACAAATTAAGGCAATTACAACAGCTTTAAAAATGGAATCTACATACCATATAAAGTTGAATGTTCTACTCTAGGGTTTATGGAGTTAACTCGTATAGGACACTTAACAAGGTACTCAAATCTTCTCAACACACCATCAGTTTTTTAAGAAATTTTCTAAAAACCATTTCCAAGCTCATGCAGTACACTTGCTACTCCTGTTCTACACATTGGTTACAAATTTCCATGTACACATCTGTCACTTGAAAATAACACGATTATTATTTTTGTTTTTTAGGAAGCTTGGCAAAACGACTGTTATTTTAATTTTTCCGTCGCCATATCCATACATCGGTATTTTATCACCCAAGTGGATTATAAGTTGCATTTATTATGAAAATGTGATACAAAAAATTATATACAGTGCAGCAAAGCTAGCCTGCCTTTTACTTTTGAGTTTTACGCAGCTAATAGTGTATATACTTTTCACTAGACATAGAATTTGATAAAAGTTTTAAAGACAACTTAATAAGAGTGGTCATTTTATGAAAACTGGTTTTGGGACTTGTCAAGGGTATACATTCGCAAGTTTATGACCCAATTTTGGTACCCAAGGACAAGCTAGGTCACGACAACCATCAGTTCACGTCACTGCATGCGTTGTAGTTAATGAAAATTTTAGTTTTATAATGATAATACTTTGAAATAATTCTTTCTTATATTAATTTTTTTGAAATATTTATTGATACCTTTGACCGCGATCGTAACCTTCAAGAACGCCTCAAGCCTTGCCCATTCCGCTAACCAATAGCAAGCAGCCTGTTTGGCATAATGGGCGTTCCTATTGACGTCAGTTTGTTCTGATCTTTAAAAACGTCGGCTCTCGCGTCCGGTTCTTCTTTTTCGAAGTTCTTTTTACGTCGTTTCAGACGGCTTCTTTAGCTTTAATAACTTGTTAAAATAGTTGTTAAAATGGCGAGTGGACAAGGGCAACACGGTATGGACACCAACTGCATGACCTTGACCAGGTTTGTTCTGGCAGAGCAACGCAAATGTCCAGGGGCTACGGGCGAAATGACCCAACTTATCAACAGTATTCAAACTGCTGTCAAGGCCATTTCATCGGCTGTTAGGAAAGCCGGAATTGCTAAATTGTAAGTTTTCTTATTAAGTTTATCAATGTTACAGACAACAAATATTGTCAAACTGGTTTATTGATGCTCATTGAAGACTTTAATGCTTCCCCACTTCGCTATATAAAATATGCATGCTTAACAGGTGGTTTTGATATCTATTTTGTATTATGGACCGATTAATAAGTTGCAAAATTACCTTGCGATACTTGTGTCACAGGTGCGTGGTAAATATAACTTCTGTATTCAATTATAGTCTGAATGCACAGTGACAACTTGCAAGCTAGAGGCATGAATCACGTGAGATCTGAATGTATATAAAAAAATGAAGTAAATGTGACCTAACCTTGATTTGTACATCTTTGCAATATATGTGAGCAAATCGTAAAAATATCCTCTGTTGATCATATATCACTTTATTTGTCTTTTTAAATGAGTTACTATCATAATTAATTAGTAGCCAAGTTCTAGAACTGTTGAGCCCAACATAGTTATAAACATGCTGGCTATGGTGACTTGGGTGACCTGTGATCATCATGACCTTAATTATAAGGAATTATGAGGATTTGAATGTCACCTTCATTGTTTACGTGCTTTTTTATATCTAAATTGCTTATATCGTATATCAAACCATAATGAAAGTTCCAAAAGTTTGCTGTTTTGAAGGACGCGGGGGAATTGGTTTTTTTAGAATTTCATAAAGGGGAAATATTGTTGCTAATTTTATTGTGAAACTTCCTTCCTCTATGCCTGATATGGTTTGGCACAAGAAATGAGTTTACCTTAAGCTAAATCAACCCGGTATTATGCCGGGCTCTATTTGCAGCCTACTGAATCACAAGAGGAAAAAAACTATAACATTTGCATAATTCCATGAACATGGATGTTGTGGAAATGCAGTACGAATGTTTACTATATACTTACTCACGGTTACACTCTTACCATTTATATATTCAGAACAGGTTTTAGGGCAAGTTTTTTACGAAATATTTCTTAGACTAGACAGAATTCTGAAGCTTATCCAGGAAAATGGCAATCTTAATGCTTCTTTAATGCTGATTACCTTGAACATGTAATGACAAGTCATGGCAATCATTTTCGTGTAAAGCATGATGTGTATAAAAGTGAAATGGGGCATAGAATAAGTGTTTGTACTTACATCTTCAATCAGTGTTGATATACTTCCTTGACCTTGACTGCTTCGTTTTGGTTCATTTGCATTTTTATTTGTATTTGTAGGTTTGGAATTGCTGGGGAAATCAATGTGCAAGGAGAAGAAGTTAAAAAACTGGATGTTTTATCAAATGACTTGTTCATCAACATGATTCGATCTTCGTTTACGTCTTGTTTACTTGTTTCTGAAGAAAACGAAAATGTTATCGAAATTGAAACTGAAAAATGTGGCAAATATATTGTTTGCTTTGACCCATTAGATGGCTCTTCAAACATTGATTGCTTGGTTTCAATCGGTTCTATATTTGGAATTTTTAAAAAAGTACACATTTTTTATATTTGTTTTATCTGATACTGACAGGCAAGATCCTGCAACGCTCACAATTTAATGTTTCAGACTTCGCCTGGCCCACCTACTGTGAAAGATGCTTTGCAAACTGGACGTAATCTAGTGGCGGCAGGGTATGCCTTGTATGGCAGTGCTGCGATGATTGTCCTTACTCTTGGATGTGGAGTACACGGATTCATGTTGGATCCAGTAAGTATTTGGACAAATGATTACCGTGGATCTGGTCACTCCTTCAAATAAAAAAAACTTGTACAACTGTTTTATTCCGTAGGCTATTGGTGAATTTGTTCTGACTGAGCCTGACATGAAAATTAAGCCCCGTGGAAAAATTTACAGCTGTAATGAGGGGTATGCTCAATATTGGGATGCAGCAATGACTGAGTATATAAAAACAAAGAAATTTCCAAAAGTTAGTTTATTTTCAATATAGTAGATCATTAGATTCTGATATACGGAGGGAGGATTTGTTGAGTGAACGACATTAAATTGCCACATTTTCGCCACATGCTCAACGAATATAAAATGAATTTGCATTGCAATTTTCTTTTTAACGCCTTTAATTACCGAATAGCAGAAAAAACAAATTCAGTCATTGTTACCTTTTTTAAATTCAAGTTTCTTATTTGTGTATCTGTTAGGAAGGTAAGCCTTATGCCGCACGATACATTGGCTCAATGGTAGCTGATGTACATCGTACTATTGTGTACGGGGGTATATTTCTGTATCCCGCTACCAAAGAGGCACCAAAGGGAAAAGTAAGTTCAATCTGATATTTAGCTGTGTCTTGTTTTATTTTCTGTTACTTATTAATGGATGGTTGAACTTTATTTAAGCTTCGACTGTTGTACGAATGTTATCCAATGGCTTTCATTATTGAACAAGCTGGAGGCATAGCTTCCAATGGTACCATTCCTATCCTCGACATTGTTCCCGAATCCATTCACCAGAGATCTCCAATTTTTATGGGCTCAAGTGAGGATGTAAAGGAGTATCTGGAACTTGCCAAGAGATGTAAATGAAATGGTAATTATCGAATTTTATTTGATTTACACGTAATTAACCTTTCATTAGATGCCGATTTTAAGTACTGAAATTATTCCTCTTGAAAGAACAGAGAGGATTTTTGTTAAACTAACTCTTTGAAGTTATTTGGTTAAATAGAGATTTGCTCAAATTAAGAAATTGTTTCTGACGGCCAGTTTTTATTTTTTAGCCTTTGAATAACTTCTGCTATGTTCATGTTACGGTGACAACTTTCTTTAAAGGTAATTTGTGTTTATTAAATGTTTTGTCTATTGTTTTCCACTAATTATTATAGTTAAGGTTTTGCACAATTTCACATGCTCACATATTGTATAATTTAGTGTAATAACAAATTTATATAAAATCATTAAAAATGAGAGTGTAACTAGGACTAGTTCATGCATTCTCATAATTGTTAACGGTGAATATGCAAAATGTTGTTAATAACAAAACTGTTCCGTTTTATTACTAAAGTCTAGAAACATGGCTTCCCGGTTCTGGAGTCTTCCTTCATCCTCAAGTGCCTTAATTGTAATCGCACAATTTTGCCTAAATACAGTATATATTGAAACTTTGTATTTTTTATCACATTACACATTGGTTTGTCATTTTAAGTGATAAATTTGGTTTACATGGACAATTTTAATCAGTTTTTTATTTCATTATTATGAATTATTTCAAAAGGTAATTGGGGAGATTAAAAACGGATATTACTTTTGAAAGTCAATGATAATGAGAATACATTCGGGTATAGGACATTTTTGTTATACAGTGGATTCCGTTTTATTTGGCCACTGGTTAATCTGGGCAGCCATTTATTAGGGCCAAATTGTCAAGAACAAATCCGGACAGTATATATTTTTTAACTTTGCATATTCTGGGAGCCGCCTAATCGGGGCAAAACGCCTCCGCCGGATGTGTCCAGATTAAGCGGAATCGACTGTATTAACCATAGCTTAAGTAGTTTATATGTATTATTATTTTTTCTGATATTATCCTGATACTTTGTGGCTATATACATTTTCAATATTGGGGAGCTAGTAAAAGAATTTCGAAAATTTTACGGAATTTTTGAAAATGCCGCCATATTTGACGCTTGATAGCCGGGAGGTGGCATCACTTCACTGTGATGTGAAGGCGGTGTTTTCGCGTCCGTATCATACGTCACATCACGGCTATGACGCGACAGCGGTGTTTTCGCGTCGGTATCATACTTCACATCACCGCAGTTGATACTGCTATGACGTCACGTTATGTGTCGTGTAATGTTTGTGATTAGACCCTATCAGCACGCGAAAACACGCTTTTGTTCACGATTGCGCATTGTTGCTTCAATCTATGATTGCACCACGTTGATGTAACTTCAAAGATATACACAGGTAATTTGTGTAGATTACTGCTTAACCAAAGGTGAGTGTTGCACAACGTTGTGCATCCATTCTTAAAAACGGCTATAAAATCAAGTAGCAATCCGCTAAGATCGCTAAATAGCTTGTTGCGCTTCAACTATTTATGTTCTCTGAATCCGAATCACCCTCGGGGTCCTGTAACGAGAATCCCAGGAACGCATCGAAATGCTGTAAGTTTTACGCGCTAAACAGGTGGTGTCGATACGGCGAAAGGTGTAAATATTTACATGAAAGAAACTCCGCAACATGGAATACTGAAGCACCAAGATATTCAAATAGCCGAACGGTTAGGTCGTCCAGGTATAAAAAACCTTTGCAACAGGAAGCTCTAGTAGCAAAAGATCAGGACAACTTGACTAACCCGACGCCACCTGAGGCTCAGTCGGCCTGCCATTTAGAAGGCAACCAGGAAAAGTTGCCCTTGTCGACGAAGCCAAGAGATGAATCGCAGCAAAAAGTTTCTGAGGAACTCAAGATCCCTGAATGCACTTATTTCTCTAAGAAAGGATGGTGCCGCTATGGCGACAACTGCAGATTTATACATTCACAACAAGCACGCAGCTATGGTGTTAACTCTTTCAAAACCTCCAGAGAAAAGAAATCTGAAGGTTTCGGTACCGATGCTTCCCCTCACAAGCGAATGTTTGGAAAGGAAATTCGGCATACAAACAAGCCTGCCTTCCAGAAGATTCGAGTTTGCCGTTATTATGCAAAAGGATCATGCAAGAATAACGAAAACTGCCGCTTCGCTCATTCCCAACCAGCCTGTGCGACAGACGGCCACATCAATAACCTGAGTGGAGATGGCACCATCACTGCTGATGATGACTCTATCCTACAAGCCGGCAATGCCACTTGTCCAGAAGTCGAGGTGGACGGAATGGCAAAGACGTATCGGCCACCCATGCTAAAGAAGGAGTTGCTGCTGTCAGAACTGACTGTTGATGAACTTCATCAGTTAAGGTATTATTCTGTCTTTGATGTGTTTCATATTCTGAACTTAATCTTCAAAACTTGTAAAATGTAATGAAAATGTGAATTTCATAATGGCTTTCCTTTTTACTTTGGGCATTTATTTGATACCTAGGCCAATGTTTCACCATAATTTATTAGAGACACTTGGAATTTGTTATAAATTTCATCCTTTATTAGAACATTTGTGAATTTTTGTGTGAAATGGATTGTTCATTTTCAATAGGAATGTGGAAAT
This sequence comes from Ophyiulus pilosus, assembly GCA_033995625.1. Classification (NCBI taxonomy): domain Eukaryota; kingdom Metazoa; phylum Arthropoda; class Diplopoda; order Julida; family Julidae; genus Ophyiulus; species Ophyiulus pilosus. Next base: position 19,961 of record JAUJYV010000174.1, read on the forward strand.
TGGGCAGCTGAAGAAACGCTTCCCAAAAAATTGCATAGTTGATCTTGATAAAGGGGACATGTTTGTGGTGACAGTATCCCCAACTGACCCAGATTGGGTATTTGATGTAAAGGAGGTTAAAGTTTGGCTGAATTTTCCTGAAAATTATCCAACAGAGGTATTAAACTTTCGTTTATGTGCCTTATTTATACTTGAAACAGTTGTACTAATTTGAACATTTTAAAGGTTCTTGATGCCGAGATACGGAGTGAAGATAATGAACTATTTCCATCTGGTTTGATAAGGTAGGTCTATTGATTTACAGTATAAGAAAACTGTGCATAATCCCACATTCCGGTAACCATTACATAATTTTCGTTATTCCTTTACATTTGTATCGTATATTTTATTACAGGCATTTAACAAACTCGGTTAAGACTTGGCTGAAAATGCGATACGAGGCAAATACTGCAGCAGGAAAAGTTGAATTGGTCTTCCGACCTTTCTTGCGTTGGTTCGATAACAGTTTGGAAGAACTCTTCACCTATGGACTGAGAAAGGTGCATATATTCAATGATACATTTGCCAATTGGTCCAACTTTTAAAATGCAAAGAAACATATCTATTACATCATACTGCTGATTCTGTTATCTATGGAAATACATGTTCATTTTGCCTATTTTTTTTTCTAGGAGAAACGCAATTTGGAAGCCGAATCGGCTGGAATCGAGTTTGTTCCATATGAGCAGCTTGCTGGATCGCAATTACAAAATGAAACTAGCGTTGAAAAGCAGTTTTCAGTGCCAGGAGAAGAGCAAAATGAATTAATAAATGCAACTTTGGAAGCCCTCTCTAAACCAATAGCCAACGAAAGCGCAAACAATTACAACAAAGATAACTCTAACGATTCACCCAATCCATTTGCCAACAAATCCATCATTCCATTGTCGGTAAATGATCTGAAAATTCCAAAAAGCGGCACCGAAATAAAATTGCGCAATTTTCAACTTGGAGAAAATACTGCATCTATCGTGTGCCAGAAATTACATCTCACTATTCAGTGCTCTCGATGCAAAGAAAAGTGCGACATTATTACCGAGCCACGACGAAAAAACGTAGTGCCTTGCCCAAAATGCCATCAAATGCAACATGTTACATTTCGGCCGAGCTTGCTTCATCCCTTTTCTGCTGTGTTGGGATATCTAGATCTCTCAGGTATTGAAACATATATTTTATCAAACTTCAGGAAGCACTCTTCATCGCTACCTTAAATTTGCGTATTAAAAATGCGTATTAATATTAATATTTTGTTAATTTATAATCGTTATTTTAATATTTTTTTTCTAGATTGTCATGCAGTGGATCTCCCATTAGTCGACAGCATTTTTGCAGTAGACTGTCTAAATTGCAACAAGCAAATGAGTGCTGATGTAAGTGTAGTTAATTGATGATTAAACATATTTTGAAGGTTCGTTTAATTAAAATATGCCTTAATGAATCTTATTTGCTTTTTGTTTAGGGTGTTCATTATGGTCAGATGTGGTCTTCTTGGTGCCACAATTGTAATATGAAGCTCAGCATTTATATAGATTCTACAAAATTTCAGTTGCTTCAACCAAATTATAAACCAGGTACACATAGTTAATTGTAATTATTTTTCTACTGTCATCTGTTTTTTTATTTATTGGAATTGATTGATACGTTTTTAATTAAATAGAGAATGGACCGATAAACATCATCAAATTAGAAAAAAAGGAAAAAAAAGTAAGGGATCCAGCGATTCAGGAAGGCAGACCATTGCCCGACAATGGTACCTGCAAGCACTATAAGAAAAGTTTCAGGTGGTTCAGGTAAGGGAACAGCCATTAAATAAATGTATGTTGCAGTTGTAAATTACGGGTATTTTATGCTGTAATTATCTGTATTGTAGGTTTCCATGTTGTGGCAAAGCATATCCTTGCGATTTGTGTCATAACGAAAAAGAGCATGAACATGAAATGAAATTGGCAACGAGAGTAATTTGTGGCTTTTGCGCAAAGGAACAGGTTAGTTTATGGCCCATGGAATTAAAAATGCCAAATTTTTAAACCAGTAAATTATAAACAGGTTATTAATTTCAGATATATGCAACTAATAGACCTTGTACTCTGTGTGCATCAAGTATGACAAAAATGCACAAAGATCACTGGGAAGGAGGAAAAGGGTGCAGAGACAAAATAAAAATGAGCAGGTGCGTTTTTTTAATATTGTTTATTGGTTTATGCATCATTTCTTGCATTTATTTTGACCTTTTAAACTAAATCGATGCACTATTTTCAAAAATTACAGGGATGATCGCCACAAGTATTCTGGAGGCAACAAAACAATTTCGAGGAAAGTTACAGAACAAAAGGAAAAGAGCAAAAAAAAGGTACCACCAAAGGTCGATTGAGATTGCGTCAGCACTTAAGGTTAGAAAATCTCTTCGTGGATAATCTTTTTTGTGTTTTTATAACTAACACGAACTACAAGTCGGCGATAGTTTAGTTTTTTTTAGAATTGTTTAATTGTTTGTTTGAATGCTATATGTAATCTTGCATCTAATTTCTGGTTAGGTATCATAAGTAGTTTGTATTGGATAAATTGGGACTTCAAATAAAAGTATAGAAATTAGGTTTTCTATGCATTGAATTTGACTTGCAGTGCATTGTGTAAAACTCTACGAAAATTCACCCAATGTCATTTACAGACATGTTATGTATTGAATGGGGTCATTGTCAAAATGTTTAAAGTTTTGTGATGGTACGCCTTGCTAAACTTTCTAACTGACTTTGGTATAGTTAAATAATATACAATCAACAGTATTTGGTCATTGATACGGGTACCACAATAGGAAAGGAATAGTGGGATAACTCTAGTACGATATGCTCATTGTCCAATTGTTGTTGGGTTACATTCGTTGAGAAGGAGTGATTGATAAATTACACGATGAAGCAGACCGAAGCGTCATTTCATGCAATAAATCGGCCCGACTAAATATAATGGTGTGAAATGCTACTAGAAATCCGTTCATGTACGAACATGTTATGTGAATTCCATCTGTTTCGGACGGTCCCATTAATTCCGTGTAGCGTTTATACGAGCCTACAGATCCAAACGTTACACGAAGCACGTAGCCAGTGTGTCGTCGGATCAAGTAGGGGTGTTCCATGGTAACTTCCACCTTCTCATCCCAATGAACTTGTTTTGAAAATCTGGTTTCAACCAGCGGTTCACAGTCAGCGCTGCAAAGCTGCAGCAAAAGACTTTCTTGGTAGGTTGACGTTTGAGGGGCGCTTATGCCAGTGGTCGAGCTTGGCATGTGCTCCATGCTCTCTTGAGTTTCAGCCTTCAGCGATGCTGTAGTTATCAAAGAGCTGTCCTGTTGAATTAGGGCATATATTCCAGGGGTGCTTTCCACTTGACTGTTGAATACCACACCGTGGAAAAAGATATCCCTGTCAACAAATAATCTCAGTTCGGTGATCACGGGGGATTGAGCCAAGCGCACGTGAACTTCTGGACAGGAAGGGTAGCTGAGTGCACAGTAATAGCGCGTACGGCATCTTAGACGCTTTATGGGATTGACCTTAACTCCTTTTAACGTTGAAGGCAGCGGTTTCACACCTGGCATAGATATGTTCATCAGAATTGCCAGAATTTCTTCGTCGTTGAACATTCCTGAAACGCCGGGACCGCTCGTAAATTCCGATGGAGTCATGGCAAATAACCGAATGGCGAATAAGTTATCCCCCAGAATTTGCCTCATGTTAGCTGGCGTTGGTTCGGTGGAGCTACGAATGCACTCTTGCTGAGCCCATCCCATAACCGAATCAAACACAACCTTTTCCGAGTGGATCGTCATCTCATTCTGGGCTAAAATGACGCTCAATGTGTCGGCTGAAATGTCCACGAAATCTGGACTTTTTAGCACATCTTCCGTATACGATTTAAAGGCTTGGATGCATTTATCCTTCAAAAATGGGACATCAAACAGTTTGGCAAATTCGTATGCACGGCACGTGTTGGTCGGCGACAAGTCTTTCCAAATGAATTGTGTACATTGGCGAACCAATTGAGGAAGCATGTACTTTTTGCCAGCATAGCATAATTCCACAGCTTTGTCTACCGCTTGAAGTATTATTTCATCAGTGTATATGTATCTATTTAGAAATAGAGAACAAACAAGTGACTTGGCATTTTTGAAAATACACCATTAATTTAAATACTTCATTTATTTTTCTGCAGTTTTGATACGTGTCAGTTAATTACCGGAATATACAACAGTTGGAAAATTTCTAATGTTTTAAATCTTTCGCATATAATTTTTTCCACGTGCAACGTTAACATCCGATATTTTATTCTACTAGAATTTCACTAGAAATTAATCTTGAAGGTTCTTTTTTAAACATGACACCAAATAACCAATTATTCTTTAATTATAGAATAAACGACACATTTTTAATGACTTTTTAACTAATTGTTAGAAAAAACTCATTACATTGACAAGATTATTTTTTGGAGAAAATAAGAATTCAAAATATGAAATATATATTTTTTTAGCATAAGTCGGATAATTTGTAGTAACCGCTTTTATCTTTTTGAACTTACTGCAAAAGAGCCTTGAAAGCTTCTGGATGAATGTCAGGAATCAGTATTGGTTGTGCCGTGTCCTCCGCCATCCCACCGAGGAGCATTGCCTCGAACACTGGGCTACTCATCGATAAAATGAGTATATGAGCTGAAAAATTAAAGGCCATTTTTATTTGGGAAATGTGTCTTATTAGAATTGTGACTTTTCATGGGTCACTTTTGCAATTTTTTTTTGTATATTTCCTTTTCCATGGTAAATTTTTTATTCAATTTGAATGTTAATGCAATTGATATTTTTATCTGGATTTATTTTACCTTTGAAAAGTTGCTGACATGAATCTTGACCCACAAGAAATTGTACATCACTTCTCCAGCCACTTTTTAAAAGAAATGCTCCTCGCTGTGCCAACTTTCCCATACACGTTTGCCAGTCATAGTCGTTTGCTGTCATTTTGGAACAATTTTTTGTGCTTGGGCTTGAATCTGAAAAATCATGGTTTTTCAGGAATTTTCGCAAATGATGATCTTCACATTTCTAATATAGAGTATTATCAGTTAGCAGTAATTGCTTATTTTTAGCTTCCTATCTATGTTTACCCAATACTCAAATTTCATATCTAAATTGGAATAGATTTGATATGTTCGTCTGATTTTGCAGTTAATAAATTAAATTTAATGGATTTTTGACACATTATATGGCTTTAATTATTCGCTTTTGTCCTTTGCCTTAACTAGGACAATTTTAAAGGTTGTCTGCCTTCTTGGTTATAAAACTTCTTTAGTAAACGTAGAACTTTGCATCTTGCACTTGTATTTCACAGTACATTAAATTCAGTTAGATAGATACATGGTACATATTATCTGGCTTTTGTAATTATATCCAAGAATGATAAATAAATGCAGAATTTTTGCTTGCTGATCAGGGATGTACTAACCTGAAAGACTTGTCATCCAGCATGAAAATACTGCCCCGTCCTCTTGAGATTTTTAACTTAATTAACTCTCAAAAAACTGAAGTCAAAAATTGCTTAATTACTGCCATTGTTGCCATAGAACTTCACGTAATGAACGCAGTTTTTTTCTTGAAACATTTCGAAATGTTGGCTTTGGCTTACTTGGCAATTTTCAAGTGAAGTTTCCTCCTTCCAAATCTATATTTGGAGTTAAGGTCGACAAGATGAAACGGTAGCTAAAAATATCCCTACTCTGGCTGAAATATCTGCAAGATAAATTCAGCATATGGCAAATTGTAGATCTCAGAAATTTTATTGATGTGGAAAAAGTGATGTTATTGTGAAAGAGGGTTCAATAGTACTACTGACATTGAATATAAACTTGTTTTCTTCTAAATCAGAATCAACACCCTGTCAATGTTCTTATGAAATTGAGCTTATACTTAAAATGTCTCTGATAAATAGTAGTTATGAGGAAATTGTAGTTTTAAAACAAAGTTTTTCAGTAATTTTGGAATAATATATAATTTTTGTTTTCTTGTGCATTGCTACGTACGTTGAGCATTATACCATAATGAATCTGTCTTAATTGAATGCCAACTTTAACATACTATTTTATAACAGTCGTATCCAAAGAAATTACTCATTTGAAGTTTTATTCATAATTAATATACATATATATAGGGAGATGAAATGACATAGATTTTAAAAACTAAGATATCCGAAAAATTTAAGACTTTTTGAGAACTTTGTAATTAATTCCCTTAAACATCTGACATACAAATTAAATGTTTGTATGAGTCAAGGCGAATTTTTTTAACTTGAATAAACTTTAAAACTGTTCATTGTAATAAAATTACTGAAAAAGTTAAAAGTTGGTAATATACAGCAGATGAAAGTAGATTGATAGTGGTATAAATAAAGGTATTATGGCTTTGTTGAGGTACATGTAGCCTATATTTCCAGATTTTTTTGAAAATTACTAGTATTTCATTTTTTAACAAACAGTGGCAACAATATAAAAATGAAATCTAAAAAGTTATGTTGATATGACTAACGAATTATTCTGTATGAGAAAATTATTTTTAGTTTTCAATTATTGACCTCAGCCTTAAGCTTATTTGAAAAAGGGGTGGATCATTGCATCCATTTTGGTTTCATAACAAATTCGACGGAATCTTCTTCCGAAGACGAATTGCCATTGGAAATTTGTGCGGAAGAAATGTACCTTATAAAATTTGCTTCGTTGTCTAGTTCTTCATATAGATTTATTTCCCTCAAATCTATGTCTGGTACCTGCAAACACATAGGTAATCATTAGAAAGTGTTACTTTTGGGCTGAATTTCTGGTTTATAGATAAGCTGTGGGCTCGAATTTTTGAACCATGATATTTTGTTATATCATCACTTTAATATAGAAATTTAAAACCCAATTTGTAGTCAGAATGACAATTGGACAATGCAGTGTAAGTGAATTAAGAAGTATCCTATTGAGCATATTTTATTTCTTATAATAAAAATTTCTAATACAGGTTATACATGTAATTTTTAAAAAAGGAAAATTTCACCATCAAATTATTTCATAATTTGATTTCTTTTTTTTCGTGAAACTGTTTGCTGCAAGTAATTAACTAGTTTTAAAATACTTTATTAATACTGTTCATCTCCTAGAAACACAGAACTATATAATTTAAAAAATATATAGTTGCTATAATAAGCAGGAATTTTGTAAAATACTTTAATTAAAAACTAGGTTTGCATATTTTGGTCTTAACTTTTTAACTGCATGCAATTTGTAAGTAAAACCCCTTCAGTTTGAGAGCAGTTTGGAATTAATATAGTTACATTTACAATAAAACGGCACAGTTGAATGACACAATTATTTTAAAACACCTAGGAGTGACAGGGATGGTGGGGATAACAAATAATTTCATTAAAAACCTTTCTAAACCTAAAAACAGTCAGGTTATTGTCAGTTGTTTTACCTAGTAGAAAGTTGGTCAACTTTAAAAAGTGATATGTAGTTTATATAAAAATATAAATATATCAGTGTGAGTACTTTTATAAAATTTTAAAAAGGCCTTATAGGTACTGTGCAATAAAACATTGCATTTCACATCTGTAAAATTAGTAAAAAAGATTTTCTTGATAAAAATTGCATATGAAGATAATTTTGAAAATGTGCTAGAAAAATTTCTAGTAAATGAAGGCTGGTATATTTTCCAAGATCAATGCATTATTAGTCTTAGCCAATATCATTTTAAAACTAGAGGGTAAACAGCAAAATTAGGTAGCTAGCACATGGGGAGCTAATTGAATTTGTTGGGGGGAAAGCACATTCTTATGATAAGTGATAACAGTTTACAAAAAAAAAGCAGAGGCACAATTACAGGCATTGGCACGGTTATATGCCAAAAATTGACTTGTGTAGGTTTTTTTATAAATATAAAAGCCCAAATACATATACGAGATGAAGTTTTCAGCAAACTACAGTGCTAGTCTGACTGATCAGAGCTAGCATGCTGCCAATTTGACTCGTGGTTATGGTGATTGTGTTCTGGGGAGGAATTGCAATTGGTTTTAAAGGTATGTTGTTCCTCTCCCAGGGAACCTTCACTTTCAGCTGGTGAATCGTCACTTGGCACAGATGTGACATGCCCCATAACTGAACCATTTCGAACCACTTTTTTCTCATCACGATTTGCTTTTACCTGTTCAAGGAATTAAAATACTGAAATTAAGTACTGCAATGGCTATAAAGATAGGGGTGCATTAATGCATGCAAGGAGTTTGAGAATTTCTAGTTTAGAGTTGAGTGGATGAGAGAGAAGTTAGTAAGTTATATGTGCATCATGCAATCGGCCTTCCCACTAATAAAGTGGTCCAAGAAAGTTTTTAATGGCATTCAAGTGCTTTTGGGAACTTTGATTTTGTTTGAATAGTATATGCCGGTGTGCTTTAAAGGTGCCCAATGCAATACTCAAAAATTGAATGACAGGCAGTGGCAATTGGCCTGACAAACTGTTCAAATAGATCACTTGTCTTTACAAGTCATCCTTTTGATATAAAATTATAAGGGAACTTTGAAACTGTATTGAAACTGTATAATATCACCAAGTTCAGTTAAATTTTATCTTTCTTCCATGTGTCAAGCTATCAGTAAATATAGTTGAACTCTGAATGTTGGGCATAATATTCCTCACAAGCTTGTTCTGTGTTTTAAATTGCTATTTTGTTATTAGGGAACTTTCCTCTTATGTACAGATATTTTACTTTGTAGGGGCATTGTTTTATTGCAGTACTCAGTAGAGATGTGTGCATATATTGTTTATTAGATAACTACAAGTTATAGGGAAGTCTTAATTTGCTTTTATGCAATTGGCACATTAAAATAAGTGGCCATAATGTTTTAGGTAGGTGTCATGCAAGTAGTTAACTGTTCTTGATAGTATTTAAATTGAAAGGATCAAGATTCAATAGCGTTTGCGCAGGCATAAGATAAAAAGCAAAGCAAAGCCAACAAATTAAATTAGCAAACTTTTATTTAACATAAACAAGTAGTAAAACATATTATAAAAAACAAGGTCAATTTACATAAGCACAAGTAGCAGCTCATAGCCAGCAGAAGCATAAATAAAGTCTTTTAAGAGGATATCCTTGGTAAACATACCAGCCAAGCGAAGACCCTCAAGTTTAGTGCATTATCATAGAGGTCAGAATAAAGAACTTGCAAGTTCGTGATACCATCCCTCATTTGAAGAAGAACCACACTAGATACATCGTTCCAGGATTTAGCCTGCAAACCATTTAATGTTAGTGTGACATCTCAACTCACAAAAGAAAATTAACATTGTAATACTTACATCAGCAAACTGGCTGTAAAGGGTGGTGATGTAGTTCTGGACAAAATCAATTGTTGGCTGAACATGGTTTGGGAGTAGAGCAAGGGTAGCAGCAGTTGTCTGGTATGTTTTGTTGAGTTGGGCAGTGAGCTGGACCATAACAAACAAGAGTTTCTGTTCCAGTGTCTGAAATAGAATCATTTAGAGGAGTTGTGAAGTTTTAATTGAGATGCAGGGGTAGTTATTAAGAAGCGTATATACCTTGTCACCAGGAACATTTGGGTTGCCTTTGTTAAATTCTTCCCACAACTGCAGAACTTTGGTTTGTGCTTGGAGGTAGGCATCCATTAAGGCCTTGTTGGTATGGTCAATGTTAGATTTGGTAATCATCTTGGGTGAAAACAAGACAAGTTTAGCGTGAGTAGAGCTACATGCGTAATAAGAGCAGTAATTGAAATTGATAACTTACAAGGGTTAGTGCAACAGATAAGTCCGATAATATTTCATCCATGCGTTTCTTTGCAGCCTGGATTTTGATTTGTGTATGGGCAATCACACGTTTACTGACTTTTTGGGATAACACAACAGCTTTGGCTAATGGGTTTCCATCATTAATGATTTTAGGTTCATCTGAAATTAGACATTGAGATTAGCACAAGGTAAGAACCATTATGAAAGTTTCTTGAAGGCTTTTAAAATACATACCTTGTAGACTTTCAGGATTTGTGGTTGGAAGATAGGTGTCAACATAACCATCAGCTCTGATTAACATGGTATCAAGTGTGCCAACAAAGGCTTGACCATATTTTGTTTCTAGGAAAACATTGGCTGTTGACATGCCACAGTTCTTAACATCATTTGCCTATGAAGAAATGGCAAGTTGTTAATTTTAAGGAATCACACAAAAAGATGTTCATCACTAATGGGTTCTACCTTTTGCATAGTTAAAGCTTTAGCAGAATTGTAGTGCACCACAACTGGTTGCACAATGGCGTTGTTATACATATTCTTGGCATCAGCTGCGATCTTTAGTGATAAGTAATTTTTTTACATTAGAAAAATGAATTGGAGAATTCAGAAAATCAATGGGTAGTTTAAATTTCTTTACTTCATCAGGAGTCTTTGTGATGACAGGGATTTTCTTTTCCAATTTATCCAATGTCATGCAGGCAAAGTTGTTGGCTAGGCCAACTGCAAACAAGAACATAAATCATGTGGTGTCAGATTTCATTAACTGTCTTTACCAGCTTTGACATTGAAGTTGCAAGCTTCAAGGTTAGCAGGCCAAGCATCGATCAGGATCGTCGAGATGGCCTGAGACGTGTATGACAAGATTTAACGTAATTTTTACTCACTGGGCATCTCCAATTTAACCAGGACTGGTTTAGCTTTCTCAGCTGCCACGCTGACAGTTTTCTCAGCAACATTCAGTGTAGATTTCACAAGTGCATTCCTTTCCTTGGCTTTATTGTAGACATCTGTTGTGGACACGATGACATAATGCACAACAGGTAAACCAACTAAACGACTGATGAAGTCACAGGTCTCCTTGACAGCAACGTTATTTTCTCCCATTTCTAAACTTTTTCGGTACATACACAGACGAATCTAAGAAAGAAGATGACAAATGTTGGCGACGTGCGTCTAGTCAATTGACAAACTTGTGACTGAAAACAAGTATTATCAACGACGTTTTATCACATTCATAGTAATCGATAACCATAGACATTGTACTCCTGAACCGTCCTCATCAAACACCAAGACCCTCTCATGGACTTTACCCCAGCCGTCGTTAAAAATAGAAATTTAATCAAACGTTAGATCAGAGACTATAGTCTGCACGTTTCACGTTAACAAAAAAAAAAATTTTTAGGAAGAAGTCAGTGCCACATAATGAATGAATCGGATTGTTATTATTAACATAGTGTACAAGTAGTAAATAATTATAATAACAAGACAAATAAATGTTGAAGAACTTACCCTAATGATTATACAACCGAAGTATCTGCTAGTGAGTGTACTTCAACAGGCGTTCGCCGGCTATTTATGCAGACAACAGACCTGCTGATTGACCCCGGTGCTGGGCAAAGATTACAGTCCGATCGAGTATCAGCCAATGGGAGCAGCTTTTCAGAGAAATGCGTGACGTGGTTTGATATTGTAAAAATGCGGGAAAGATGGAAATATTTGAATTATTTGAATTATTTTAATTTACGCTAATTTCTGACAGGAACAAAAATTTCGTAAATTTTTTAAATTACTATTCTATGGTCGTCATCTATAATTGGCTAGCTACGTTTAGATTGCATCAATCGTCTTCAGTTTATTACAGCTTTTGTTCGAGAGGACTTACAATCTAAGTTTCTAACCAATTTTTCTTGGAGATGCAAATCTTTTTGAAGCTTTGAAATAATCATTATGTTAAGAGATTCAGTGGGAATACTATTTACTCTTTGAAACTTTCTGGTAAGCTTTCGTGTTCTTTTTGCCATTTTATTAATTTTTAATGTGGTTGAAAAAAAAATCAAGCGCATGCGCACACATTTCAGCCGATTTTAGATTACATTTTTATGGAAATCGGTTTTCATCTACTGTAGGGCCTTAGCCCGTTTACTGTTTCATATATATTATTTATTATTCTATTATTTGTTGTCCCTGTATCATATTTATTTCCTATTTCAGTCTGCATATGTATTTATATGGAGTTTCCCCAAATCATGCAGTTTCTGGGCCCTTAATTTCTGAAAGGTTATACAAAGAGCGCGTGGCGATTTTTGTTGTGTAAATCAACTAAAATTGATTGCGTGATCATTCCTATTTTTTAACAGACCATTAAGTTTGGCTTTGCATTCACTTAGTGATTAAGCTCCGTGTCGTGGTGGGCATAGTGCATGATAGTGTAACATGATGTAATAACTCGTGACAGCTAGAATATGTGATCATTTTGAGTTTCAAGTCCGTTGATTACTCTATTTCCATTCCGGTTCACATGCATTCATCTATTACGTGTCCGTTCCATATCCGTTCAGTGTCAAGACTAATGGAAAAACGAGTGGAAATTCTAAGAAATTTCACGAAACTTTTTCAACAGTATACAAAATGAAGCGGAGACGGAACGTACACGTAGCTGATGTGTGCAAATGGACCTTTAATGTTTTTCAGACCGGATTTTGAAAGAAAAGTACACTTGTAAGCGAGGCATTTTTGTATGAATACAGTATATAAAAACTTTCAAAGGGCGGCATTCGTTAAAATGCACGTCCAGTTAAATAACCTAAACTAACCTAACCGTATGACTTGTGGACCCAAAATTTGAACTTTAATTTTCAAAATATACAGTACATGTACATCCGTAATTTAAACTTCACGTGGCCTAATCATGTAGGCTGTCTGCATTGGTGTTTGTAGGCGGATAATGGGAAAAAAGGTTTAGTTAGTGGCTATAACTTTAGATAAGGAGTAATGCAAAGGTTGACAGTAAACATTTATTCACGTGATTCGGGATTCGAGTCATAGTTCCAAATAAAAATGATTTTTTGTCACAAATGTCACTTTCACTTAAGTTTAAAAAAATAAACTGTATAAAGTACATTCACTTAATCGAATGTACTGTAGATAAGCTTGGACTTTGCAATTCTCAACCCAGTCATTTTTTAAGGTAGATAATTTATTTCTCACTCAATCAAAATGAAGACAAAACATAATTTCATTGTATAAGCTTGAGTCTAAATGTACAGTTGTATCTGAGAATAAGTATATATTGTAGGTTCATTTTTTAATTGAAAATCTTACTACCGTTTTTTTTTTAAATTCTAAAATACGAAAAATTAAATTCATTTCAAATTGAATTTAGCTTTTAACTGATGGTTGATATTCAACTGATATTCTGTTTTAATAGAAAAAAACCTTTTTCAATCTTTGACATAATGTATTTTTGTCCAAATCAAAGTTTGTATATTTGCAGTATAAGCCAGGCATAACAAATCCAAAGGTTTGTATAGTCTTCGTGTCAGACCACAAGGTCTAATCAATATATTTAAGTGTATATCCTATGTATATCAATTTCCTATCTTATTTAGCACAAACGTAATATTAGTATACTTCACTATGTTCACTTGAATCACTTTATACGCAATTTGCATTTTTTTTCTTCTGGTGTATGAGTTTTAACACATATGTACATGTCTGCATATAACCAATTAATGACGAATACGCGGAACTATTGAATTTCATGAAATCTGTTCTCCAAGTTCTTATCATTGATATTTTCACTTTTTCTTGACGCAATGCTAAACACAACGTCACCATTGGGTGCTGAACTGAAATTTACAAGTCACTCAATCATATGATTTTGAGAAGAACACATCTATAACGTTTTTAATCATGTTTTAATGCATGTATTTTTTGCACAAAAAGCACATTTTCGAGATGTATTTTTTGCACAAAAAGCACATTTTCGAGATGTATTTTTTGCACAAAAAGCACATTTTCGAGATTGTCTTTATAGAGATCGATTGAGTTATTTCGATGCATGTGCAGTTTTATTTTTCAAACCTTGTTGAACTGGCACTAGATCCTAGATGGAATGCCACTAAATGATAGCCTTGTTAGCCAGGATGAATTTGATCAGTAATCTTGGAGAATATGCCGTTGGCATCGAGAAGGTCCCAATAAGTAACATGTCGTGGGATCGATCTTCCAATTGTAAATCCTTCTTGGTATATAGTATATGTATTTGAATGTACTTTTTCAGCACCACTCACAAGTAAACAAAATTCAAAACATCTTTATTTCATTTGAAACAAATGCATTAAAAAATTTAATTCCACAATAAAACGAAATTGAACTTAGCATTAGTCTACATACAAATATGCTTTGTCTTATATTGAATATTTTGATAGTCTTAGAAGCATTTCGTATTTTCTTCTTGTATAAGAATAATAAAATACATTTTTTTTTACAATAATAATCTTTTATCCGAAAATAAATAAATTAAATTGCTAGGAATGAAGCCTGCCTTACGACTTCAAATGATATGGATCATGGATGATAACAGTAACACATGTGTAAAAAAACCCCGATAGAATAATTAGCAAAATGTCCATTGCTGGTGGTTCACTGGACGACATTGTTTTGGACAAGTTGGCACTACGAATCCTGATCCTTTCCACGGAAATTTATCACCAACGAACTGTTTATCTGGCCTCCGCATTGGCCATGCTTGGGAACCATTATATTTCATGCAATGATAACTGTCATGAGCTATCATGTCATCTTGTATAACTGGCCAAACTATGTCAGCCAATAGTTCCTGATCCCATGTTCTATTGCACGAATTTATACCATTCTCGATTAATTTGTTCCTTAAGTGGTTAGTTAAATCAGGATTGTCATTGGTACCTCCCCACATTCCTAAAAATAAATAAATAAAGTAATGTTAGAATACGTCACTGATTTTTTTGCGTGTGGAAAATAACTGCAGTGCATGCACAGTCGCTATTATTAGAGCAATTTATCAAGTGCGAAAATGCAGACTAATAAATTATTGAATGTGTGCTCGTATGTAAATAAGTACAAAAGTTAATTTTGCAGAAATGTGTATAAAGTCTGAAGTGCGAGGACATTTTCCATGCTTTTTCTATTACTAACTGCATGGAGCAACTCTTCTAGTGTTTCAGGTATTTTGGTAACGAGCAATTAAAAACGTTTCTAATTTTTTTTTAATGGAATGTTCAGAAACATGTGTTGAAAACTTTTTTTATAACACTATTTTCTTGTATTTGTTTTGATAACCACATACTCTCACCATCAGGCACTAATATTTACAGTTTCTTGTTGTTCCTTAATCGTTGTAAAAGCCCAAGGCAAGGAATGGATAACAGATTTTTCAGATTGCAGTTTCGCATTTCAACCGATTTAGACAGAATTTATGCAAACCGGTTTTCAACAAGAATTAAATCCATTGAGTAAATTGTGTTAATCTTTTCATGAATTTCTAGAAAAAGTATGCTATTTTAGGTATCTCCATGTGAGTCTTGTAACTTCAGCCAGAAACTTGAAATATGCTGAAATTACCAGCATGTTAAATGAAGTAAGCCATACATTATGTATGTTCATTCCTAAATGTTTTAAAATGATTAGCAGATGTTACCTGCTAAAATAGGCGCGTTGTGATTGGGAAAATCTCTCATTACATGCCACGTACGTCCGCTGTTTATCCAAAAATTGACCGCATCCACCTCGCGCTGAATTATAATGCTGTCCATGTCACGAATAAGAAATCTATTAATGAGTGGATCACCTGTTCACATAATGAAGAAAAATTAAATTTAAGAGCATGTTCATATGAACGTGACATTGTGGGGTACATTTTTATCTAATGAAAAAAAAAGTGCATTTCTGTAAAAACTATATAACATTGTAATTATAAATATAGCAGTTTTTTTTTATTTAAATCTAAAAGTAATTAGAATGAAAGAACATGATTGAATCGCCCTCAGCAAACCTAGAAAGAATATACATTTGCATGCAATTCCAAGGATTTTTTTTTTATAAAAACTGTTTTAGACTTATTTTTTTAAAAAATCCATATAAGTTAAGCTTGAAATTATTTTTAATTATACATTTGATGCCATAACTATATGATTTAAAAGTCCACTCGAGATTGATAATTTTTGGATTAATTTCCATGAAAGAAGGACTCAACTCAATTGTTGGGTATGTTTTAAAATACTTAAAACTATATTCAGTGCCTCAAGTCAACAAATACATCATATAAATATAATTTATTGACAGCGTTTGACCTCCAAAATCACAACGCCTTTAACTCATCACAAAGCAACCCTTCAAATGAGCTTTCATTATCGTATTTCAAAAAAACTATAACATATTGTTCTCCAAAGCAGGTCTTCCAAATATCCCTTGTATAACGAGATTTCGTATTGAACCCAAGGCTGCTAGACAGCTTGACCACATATACAGGCATTTACATTTCTTTTCATAAAACATCATTTCTAAAAAGTATTGCCAAAAATCAACATTTTTCTAGATTTAAAAACCCTATGTTATCAAGCCATTCATCTAATCACCATGAAACCGTATTTACTGTATTTGAAATACCTACCATAGTTGTCCACACTTAGCGCATACTTAGTATATCTATTTCTACAGAGTCTGTAAAACATTTACAAAAATGTTTGTTTTCTAATAAAGTTTGAGCAAACTGTTTCAGCAAACCATGCAGTTTTTGCAGTTGTTACATCGAATTCA
The DNA here is from genome assembly GCA_033995625.1 of Ophyiulus pilosus. Taxonomy (NCBI): domain Eukaryota; kingdom Metazoa; phylum Arthropoda; class Diplopoda; order Julida; family Julidae; genus Ophyiulus; species Ophyiulus pilosus. Next base: position 36,615 of record JAUJYV010000174.1, read on the forward strand.
ATACAGATGGCGCTGGGATTTTGCAAGGGACATATTTTTTGAATTTTCTTCCCAGTTCCTTATTAAGTTACAACATCATTAGAAACGTGATAGGAAACTAGCAGAGGTTATCCTACTCGCAACTTCCCATTTTAATATAATGTACGTGATATCTTAATTCATAACTAAAAAAACAGGTGACGTTATACATTTTCAAAAACTGTCTTACCCAGAACCAAAAATCGCCAAAATGTGGGACAGACATCAGATTTGTCGATTAAAGGAGGAGGAAGATGTCGAACATCGCATAAATCCAAATGAGGATATAGACACCACAGGTAGCAAAGCACGTCCCGTTCACGACGGTCATGTAAGGTAACATTGTGATAAATCCGCATCGTCCAACCCGAGTACATTTTGGCAACATGTTTAATCACGATTTCTGCTCCTTCGAAATATTCGCCAAAGACGCTGCCGAAATAAGTGTAGGCCAGCACGTTTTGTCCATTTCCCCGGGCTGTGGCCCCGACATCGCAAGTGGAATTCAAATCTTGAAGACTAGACCCGTTTTTGTGATAAAATCCGTAAGTTCTCGGACAATTACACACGAGTTCGCCAGACGCAGTAACGTTGGAAATCGATAAAGAAGATAGAAAAGTTTGTAGTTTTTGAAACGGTGATAAGGAGTCATCGTACGTAAAGATGATAAAAATGCTCAAGACAACGGTAAACACTAAGGCGAATCGTAGTTTGGAATTTACTGAAATCTTATTTGCAATTTGAGGTATTGACTGACGAAGGTTGCTATAATTTAATTTTTTCATAGTTTAAATCACAAACTGTCACTAGTCGATGTGGATGGATATAAAACACTCACCGTTTGTAGCACAATTATGACAAGAACAAGAGCATGGCAAAATTGATTTTATCATCTACTTTTTATATTAATTATTGCAATGAATTGTCCTATACGTAAGCTATTTTTTCCAAGGACTTCCGCTGCTTCTTTCCACACTTAATATTTATCACTTGTCGCGTATGTCTAGCTTTTATCAAGTCGTCCGAATATGTAGACTCCGACTCCAGCACTGGGTGAAATTAAAGTGAACTCAACTTTACACATTCAGCCAATTCCAGCACACTTAACCAAGCCTAAAATTGTGACTGCAAACCATCTGGCTTGTATACTAATACATTAATATGTATAATAAAAAGGTAAGAGAATTTTTCCATTATAAAAACATTGTTAAATAAAATACTTTCGACCTTGCCCTTAACTTTGGCGGTACCATTCAATGGGGACCCTTAATTGGTGATACAACCCTTGTGTCTGCATTGATAACCCGATGGTTGATGACGCCGGATGCCGGATATGTATTTATTTGATCTTTGAAAACAAAATACCTTTGAATTTGAATTTTTAATTCTCTGACTAGAATGCAGGGTCGGGTGGGGTTCTCAGTCTAAATGACCAGTCATGCTACACCACAGTCATTATTATACAGTAAGTAGAATTGCCTGATTACAGCTTTAAATCCTACACCAACAAAATTTATTGTTTAGTAAATAATATGATCCAGAAATCAATGAACTCAGTTAGAAAGTTTATTGTTTCCAAATGAATATAAACATGTGATAATTTGATTTCTATCCATTCATTTGAGAACTAATAACATCTAATGAGATGGGCTAGTCATAATCATTGTTTCCAATAGCGGTCCGTACGCAAAAACGGGTATTGTTCCTCTAAAATTCGACCGCGGCCGTGATTCCTTATCTCATTTTCTTCTTTTCTTGACCTTCAGCTTACATTGTGATCTTATCAGACCTTGAAAGTCCTTAATTGAAAACAAATAAACAGATTGATAACGTATCTTTTGGTAAATTTGTAATCTTTCCGCTTATCAAAAATAAATAAATATATTGCGCATTTAAAATATAATTCTTTCTATATTAAATTGTTTAATAAGAAAATATAACACCTCTTTAGAAAAAATGTACTAGGACAAATTTAATAAAGTAATTATCATTTTTATTTCCAGGAAACTCAATTAATGATGTGGATTTAGGGATTACGCGATTGTATTTTCTATACGATACAAATTTCTAAAACTAAATACATTGTACAAAATGCGTGTTGTAATATACACATGAAATCAATGATGACGTTGCCAGATTTGAGGTAAGTGTCGAGTACGTGACAACGGACATTAAAATTATTTAACAATTACACAAGTTGGAAGGATTGGCAAATACTGATTTTTAATGTATAGCCTATCTAACCTTGTATAGTATGCCAAACCAGATGCATTGACAGTGCCATCCTCCAATAAGATAAAATAAATCAATATCATAACTACTGTGCGTGCATTTGATAATTCTACCACAAATGTAATTCGCTACGCAATTGTGTTTATAAATTATTCGTAAAAGTTTCAATATTTTAAAGTTATTTATTTCGAATTCGTTTTATTACCTATAACACACTCATAACCACATGGAAAGATGAACTGAGTTTCATAGTTCCATTAATCACTTCTTACAAATCAAGATCAATAAAATAGGATGTGTAGCTGGAGTTAGAACTCGCGACATTTGTAATCTTTCCTAATACTGCACGTATAGGTAGTAAAAATATTACCTTATATTATATACATATGAATGAACCATATTCATCCGTTGCGTGGGTATTATATATTATATTTTTACTACCAATACGTGCAGTATTAAGAAAGATTATAAAGGTCGCGAGTTCTAACTCCAACTGCACTTCCTATTTTATTGATCTTTCTTCAGTAAATGCACATGTAGCTTTCGTTTAGGATCGTTATCGAAGTTTTACATATATATACTTAAAAGTCACGCAAAATATAGAAATATGTGTACTGCCTAACCTGAAGAAAGTTGATAGGGAAATTGCTCGCTAAAGCATTAATACAATTTCGATCAGTAGGCAAAACTGGTTAATGTAGCCTAAATTATATTTTTCGATTTTAACATTTTAGAAAATATGAACGATAAAGTTTTAAGAGTTAACATATCATCTTAACATTTAATTGACGCTTGACTGATACGTTTTCGGTAGTTTTTCACAGTTGTTTCCGGAAAAATACCAGGATAATTCCTCCAAAATTCGACTGCGATCGTGCTCCTTCCTCTTTTCCTATCTATTACAAATTTTCACAAAATGCAAACCCTAATTTCAATTTCTAGGTGCATGGGTTGACTCCCATATGCATATTAGCTTAATATCTATTCTATAGCATTTAATTGGTGTATTCTTTCGTACGCCATATCTCTATAAGTAATATTACTTTTTGCGTTTTGTTTCTGTTGATAAAATGTGGTGGAATTATGTTGCGCAACATTATTTACAGCAAAGTATCTGTTAAAGATAAGCTTTCATCAAGTTGTGCAATATCCCAAATTCAAATAAAACGCGTCTACTTCAGAAAATTGAAGCTATTCTATTCGTGAAGTCCTAGCAGCACTGAGAAGGTGCGCCGTAGTCAAAGAGGGCGCTGCTATATTGCTTATTGCGCAACACGGTGACGTCCTTCCTTCACTCGTTCCTTTTTGCTAGAGTCGATTTGCCATCGTGGATGTGAGGATTGACAATCGGCAGTAAATCTTAATAATTTCAAAATGGTAAGTGCCATCACTAATTATTTTTCAAATAATATAGTTGTTAGTGTTGTTATCAAGTCTTTGAAGTAATTATTTTTGGGAATGGTAGCAAATTTCTATCGAATATTTGTGTTAAAAAACCGGCCTATACATACGTATGGAATTGGTGATTCGTGTCACAATAGGCTTAGCCAATTATCTTTCGTTAATTGATCTCTTCTTTTGCCATTTTTAAGTACTATGAGTTTAGTAAATAGAGTTTTGCAATTCCGTTCTTACTAATTTTACGAAATAAAGCTGCTTCTTATCTGTCAAAAAGTGGATTAGAAACAGGAGTTTAATGGCGTCTTGCGATTGTCTGGTCATTGCCAAGGGTGAACAAACAATGCAGATTTCTGTGATCCTAAAAAATAACTCTTATTCGAGTATTTTCTTAAATATATGTATTGCTGGTTACCATTCTAATATGATAATTTAATTTACAACATATAGAAATAAGAAAATTTGTCTAGTTCATTGTTACTTTTTCCCAAAATCGTTATCTTGTCCGACCGCATGGTGCAAGCTAGCATATGTTCGTAGTGTAGCCAAATTCATCAAAAAGCTGATAAAATGTGAAATTAAATAAACGAGGGCTTAGGTAAATCTGTATTTTTATCAACTATCCTCGATTCGTTCTTTTACATGTTTTTCATTATTCTAATGTTGGACATGCTGGCATTTTGCCTCGAGGGATATCAAATTGGGCAATCTAATTCGGTGGTTATGATCCTTATATCTTGAGCCATCCTCGGATTCCCAAACAATCTTAAAAATCCAAGAGCTAGTTGCTCCAAATTGAAACGTATATGGCATTAGAAGTTACTGATTTCGTCTTGTATTCTAGGTGAACTTTACCGTTGACGAGATACGGGGGCTCATGGACAAGAAGAAGAACATCCGTAACATGTCCGTGATTGCCCACGTAGACCACGGTAAATCAACACTGACGGATTCCTTAGTAGGAAAGGCTGGTATCATAGCACAAGCTAAGGCTGGTGAAACCAGATTCACCGATACCAGAAAAGATGAGCAAGAACGTTGCATTACCATCAAGTCGACGTAAGTTGTGAAGGATTTTTCTCAAAAAAGAAATCTCTACCTTTGAACAGTTAAAACTTGTTAAAAGGTTTATATAAATATGCTAACTAAAGGAAATGCTAGTTTTATTTGTGGAAACTGTCATAGTGATCGTTTAATTTTTAGCTATTTTCTTAATGGTGGAGATTTTTTCTTGCAGGGCTATCTCTATGTATTTTGAGGTTGCTGAGAAGGATTTGGCTTTCATCAAGGATGAACAACAATGCGAGAAGGGAACTAAGGGTTTCTTAATCAATTTAATTGATTCACCAGGCCACGTAGATTTCTCATCTGAAGTAACTGCTGCTCTTCGTGTCACTGATGGAGCCCTTGTGGTTGTGGATTGTGTCAGTGGTACGTCCATTTTTTTTCCAGCCCTGTTGTAGTTTTTCTGACTTCATGCATTAGTTTATTTGGATTGTATTTTAAATTTTCTGTTTGTGATATCTAGGTGTCTGCGTGCAAACTGAAACCGTGTTGAGACAGGCTATTGCTGAGCGCATCAAGCCAGTTCTTTTCATGAACAAGATGGATCGTGCACTTCTTGAGTTGCAGCTGGAAAAGGAAGATTTGTATCAAACTTTCCAACGTATTATTGAAAACATCAACGTTATTATTGCAACTTACGGTGACGAGACTGGACCGATGGGAGATGTAAAGGTATGTGCCGTCAACGCTTTCCTTAATGAATATATTACCTTAAAGTTGGAAATATTTGAAAGTAGAATCAAAAGCTTCTATACTGACATACAAATTTCTTATCGCTGCTTTCTTTCAAAAGGTGGAACCACCAAAGGGAAATGTTGGATTTGGATCTGGTTTGCACGGATGGGCTTTCACTTTGAAGCAGTTTGCTGAAATGTACGCCGAGAAATTCAAGATCGACATCGAAAAGCTTATGACTCGTCTCTGGGGAGAGAATTTCTACAACCCCAAGACCAAGAAGTGGGCCAAGAACAGGGATGATAAAGGCGAATTTGTGCGCTCTTTCTGCATGTTTATTCTCGATCCCATTTACAAGGTTCGTATTATTGATCCTTAAAAAGGGTGCCGCATTAATGAAATGAGATTTGTGTATGTAGGTCGTTATACTTCTTGTTTACTTTGTAGGTTTTTGACGCAATCATGAATTACAAGAAAGAGGAAATTCCCAAGTTGTGTGAAAAGCTGAAGATTGAACTGAAAGGCGAAGATAAGGAAAAGGAAGGCAAAAGCTTGCTGAAAGTGGTCATGCGTCTTTGGCTGCCAGCCGGAGAAGCCTTGCTTCAGATGATAACAATTCACTTGCCTTCTCCTGTAACTGCTCAGAAATACCGTATGGAGCTGTTGTACGAAGGTCCACATGACGACGAAGCTGCTCTTGGTAAGTATACCACCTCTTCTGTTAAAGCACTCCTTATTTTTATCAGGTGATTTTAACTGTTGATGCTTAACCAGGTGTGAAGACCTGCAACCCAAATGCGCCATTGATGATGTACATCTCCAAAATGGTGCCAACATCTGACAAAGGCAGATTCTATGCCTTTGGCAGAGTTTTCTCGGGTGTTGTCAGCACTGGGCAGAAGGTTCGAATCATGGGCCCCAATTACACTCCAGGAAAGAAGGAGGATTTGTACGAAAAGGCTATCCAGAGGTAGGCAACTAATAATTTATCTGTTGACTTTCTAACAAGACAAGACATTTATGTAGTGTAAACTATTAAAGTGCAAAGGGCATAATTAAATTAAGCTTTGTCTGACAGATTTGTTTATTTTTTCCAGAACCATCCTTATGATGGGGCGTTATACTGAGGCTATTGAGGAAGTGCCTTGTGGTAATATCTGTGGACTTGTGGGCGTAGATCAATTCTTGGTCAAAACCGGCACAATTTCAACATTCAAGGATGCGCATAACATGAGAGTAAGATGCCGCAAATTACTATTTTCAAATTACAGGTGTTCTGATGCTGCCATGGTTCTAATTTCGTTTTCCTCCTAATAAAGGTGATGAAGTTCTCTGTGAGCCCTGTGGTGCGTGTTGCCGTTGAGCCCAAAAATCCATCAGATTTGCCCAAGTTGGTTGAAGGCTTGAAACGTCTGGCTAAATCTGATCCCATGGTTCAGGTGAGCTACTATTTCAATTAGGTCTGCTTTATTTTGTAATTCTGCCTTGTGACTTGTTGTAAAACGTTTTTTTTTATTGATGCAGTGCATCATTGAAGAATCTGGCGAGCACATCATTGCCGGAGCCGGAGAATTGCATTTGGAAATTTGCTTGAAAGATTTGGAAGAGGACCACGCCTGCATCCCAATTAAGGTTTCCGACCCTGTCGTGTCTTACCGTGAAACTGTCAGCGAGGAATCTGAGATCACTTGCTTAGCAAAGTCTCCAAACAAGCACAATCGTCTGTATATGAGAGCTCTTCCGATGCCCGATGGTCTACCAGAAGATATTGACAAGGTATGTGACGTTCCTTTCGTTCGTTAACGAAGTTGTTCGTTGAATGGCAAATGTCATTTACTAACTCTGGCATTGTTGAATAACTTTTGAATTTGATCTCTTCAGGGTGATGTAGCTCCACGAGATGAGCCTAAGGCCCGTGCTCGACTTCTCAGTGACAAGTACGAATACGATGTCACTGAAGCCCGTAAAATCTGGTGTTTTGGTCCCGATGGTACTGGACCTAACTTGCTGATCGATTGCACAAAGGGTGTGCAGTATTTGAACGAAATCAAGGACAGCGTTGTTGCTGGATTTCAGTGGGCAACTAAAGAGGTAATGAACATAACATTTATTTAACCACCAAGTTGAGAAAATACAGTGAATTCACCGTCACGTATCGTTATTCTAAAGGGAGTTTTGGCTGAAGAGAACTTGAGAGGAGTCAGATTTAACATCTATGATGTCACCCTTCATGCCGATGCTATTCATCGTGGAGGTGGTCAAATCATTCCAACAGCACGTCGCGTGTTATACGCCAGTATTCTAACAGCAAAGCCAAGGCTCATGGAACCAGTTTACCTGTGCGAAATCCAATGCCCCGAAAATGCAGTTGGTGGAATCTACGGCGTCTTGAACAGAAAACGTGGCCACGTCTTTGAGGAATCCCAAGTGACGGGAACACCCATGTTCATCGTGAAAGCTTACTTGCCCGTCAACGAATCCTTCGGTAAGCTTATTTCTTGATTGTGCAACGTGCTTTTTCTTGATTAAACCAAAACCGGTCTTATTAACTGTTGCTACTTTTACCAGGTTTCACCGCTGATTTGCGTTCTAATACTGGAGGTCAAGCCTTCCCGCAGTGCGTGTTTGACCATTGGCAGATCCTGCCTGGTGACCCAACTGACGAAAAGAGCAAGCCGTTCCAGATCGTGCAGGACGCTCGCAAGCGTAAGGGCCTGAAAGAAGGTTTACCGGCACTTGACCAATACTTGGACAAACTGTAATGCAGGCAAACGTTATTTATGCATTCAAAAGCTGCTGGTTGATTGCTTTCTCTATACACATAATGTAGAGGATATTTTGATTCTTGTAAAACCTCTGAAGCCAGATATAAATAAAGACCAGCGCTACAGTTAACTGATGTGTACTTTGTAAACATTTTTATTATCTGTAGGTTGTGGTTACCTATGATTTTAGTTTTTTAGTGTTAAAATAGTGCTCATTGGCCCTCTTGTTGGAAAGGTGTAAAAACATCTATCATCCTTGCGATAGATTATTTCACGCCATAGCAACTAGTGAGTGCCCGTCTCAAAGGGTATGCTACACGTCATAGTCATAGATATTTTTGGGCGCCAGTATAATTACATGCTTGCACAGGGGCTGGTAGATTGATGAATTTACTCCTTTCAAAGGGCCCAAAATTAATTGTGCCAATAAGCACTGATGTGCCACACTGCAGCTAGCAGAGCGTGTGTGAACGCCGCTGTGACCTTGATGGAGGATATCTGCTAGGAGGCGCTACAGTCAGATACTATAAATAGCCTCTACCACAGTCTTCTTCAGAGAGAAGCTGCCGTACTTCTGCAGACGATGAGAAAATGTTGGTGTCGGTTGTTCGTTTGTACGCTTTTCCTTCTAAATTAGAATAAAAAATGTAGCATATTTAGTCAATAAAAGCACCAAGATAAAAGAAATGATGACGACATTTACCAGATACTCCAAGAATATCGTAAGACTGTTTTTCATTTATTAAATTCTGAAGCTTCATCATGCCCGTTTGACCCAACATTTTTGACATTTGCCATCCATTCAAAATAGTATTTTCACGTCTAGATTACCCTCGTAAGCATATGATAATTCCCCTGTGTTATTTGATATTCGTGTGTAAAATTGTACTACGAACAAGATAACTCGCTACATTTTTTCTAGACACATCTGCATACCCACGTACCATAATAGAAAATTGGTGAAATTCATGTTTCGTAAATAAATTTACTGACTTTCATAGTGTAGCTAGCACTTAAATAATGACACGTTCTTTCCAATTAAAATATGTATTTCACCTTAAGTGCAGGAAGAGGTAGGTGCAGACCGGAGTTGAATCGTGCTTGTTTTGTTAAAATCATACACTTTACTCCTTGTAGAGTGGCCACTTACGGATGATTTGATTGATGGAAACTGTATAGGTCTCCAGTTGTAGGCATCTTGCGGTTGAGGTAGGTCTTCTGTCTATGTTCACATTTTCGCATCAAAATGTGTTATGCATAAATAAAAATTCATTGAGTAACTTAAAGCTATGTTGGTATGTTGTTTAATTAGTCGATTCCATAAATAAAATTAATATTTTTGAAACGTACAGTTGAAGTTAATCTGTGTTTGCAAAAACGCTGCTATGCATGACAATCTAGTAATCCAAAATTTGAGCAATCCAAGAATATCCAGAGGAAATAAATTCATAAACTTGAAAGGTTGTACAATATTCAAAACTGTACAAACTTAATTTTCTATTAATTGGTAACACCCTATATAATTCTAATTTGGCAATAAACTTCTTTACTTTAGAAATGACTTTGACGCAATAGCTGCAAGCATATCTACTTCCTCGACTTGGAGTAGTTTGTTGTCAGTCCAGCCTTCAGAATATAACAATGAGGTTCTGGAGGAGTGCACCAAATGAAAAGTATCTGCCATTTTCTACAGTCGAGCAAATGAAGAACCCCTTTCATCCCGTTGTTTGGCAATGCCTTCTTGTAATTGGGTAAGTTTAGCTAAATTCTGTACTATATTTTGGGAACTAATATTTTAGAATTTTGCTATGTAGGAGATATTTAGATACACTTTGATTTGTAAATAAAAGTATGCAATACATGAAAGATTAGAACCATCAAGATCCTTGTGATCCTACACTTCTGGTATTTGTTTTTAATAACAATTGGAAATCTGCCTTTATTTGATAGCGTTTTGGTGTACGGTTCATACTCTGTTCTCATACATCTATGTGAAGAAAATAAGCAGATTCCTTTTAGCTCCTCTTCTGTAGTTTTAATGATTGAGATAACTAAGGTAGGATTTTATTGAAATCAAAATAAGCTTCAGTAAACCCTAAGCGACATGAAATTTTAATAAATGTATTCATCTTATTCCTCTTATTTAACATAGCTCACCATTTCATTCATGCTATCAGCTTCTGAATTTAAGAAATCCAAGCCTTTGTACAATTTAAGCTTGCAGTCATGTCTACCTTTTTCAATACCTGCAATCTTATACTGTGTAAATAATAATATTGCTGTGCATATGCAAGTTCAAATGGATCCTGCTACTTTTCAAGTAAGATTCTAATTAGGTTCATTTTAGAGTTGCATAGGTTTGCATTGGGAAGTACACGCGATTCATCAAATTTGGTACTTTTCATTAAATAGATTCTGTCAAACATGAAAATACTTACAACCGCTTTATTATACAAGTTAATCATTCAAAGGTAATTCTACTGAGTACAGTTCACTCATGTATGACTTCAGTACATGCATGTAGTCCGTAAGTCCAAAATGTTTGATGAAAAGTAAAAAAAAAATGTTAAAATTTTGCTAGACCAATCACATCTATCCAGTGGTTTTCACTTATTCTACTAACTGTAGCTGGGATTAGTCATAGGTAAGTACTATTTTTAGGCTTATGCTGCATGAGATGTAGTTTTTAGAAATTAATTATCGATGGATATATTAATAGGTTGCTTATCAATATTAGGATTTTATTTTGCATTGCTTTTTCTTTGGTTAATTGAAATGCCAACGCGTTCTGACAAATATGTGCTTATAACGCCTAACTTTAATGTTTTAATAACCTTAAATCTAGTAGCGCATGATTAGGGTGAAACGTCTCCAATTAAAACTTAGCAAGTTTTATAGTGGTTTGTTTTTGAGTACGCAAAACTCTTCAATAATTGATGCTGGTGGCTTAGTTTACTATATTGCTCATTTTTGGTGGCTTCTGTTTAGCATGATGAATCTTTAACCGTGGTTTTGTTCATGACTTCTGTGGTCCACAGCCAACATTGTCCTGTGTGAAACAGCATGATCACACTTAAATTAGTATTGTTCCATCATTCTGTCATCGGCCATTTGGAATGTTCAAACATCGGTGGTGCTTGCATTTGTACGAAGATGACTGGTACATAAATAAAAACCTTGACCTATCATTTCAGCTATGGTGGTCTACAAGACAAAGAAAATGTCACACAAGATGTTTATGTCACTTGGCAAGGCCTTGCCATGATGTTGTCCTATTGTGTTTTCTCAGCACTAGCTGGTGTCTATTCTGAATATATCCTCAAGAAACATCAACAGGTGATATGCAGATTCAGACTTTCTGTCAGACTCAATATCTGCATGTAGATTATGCTCTTACACTATTTGGTTTTATTTTGTAGTTTTTAATGATTTATGGGGAATCATTTAATCGTAATGATTATTGGACTTTCTGACTTAATACAATTTTACTTATGCATGGAACAAAGCATGGCAGGGTACTCTGGACTCTTTGAATTTATTTTTAGATTAGTTTTCAAATTTAAGGATATAGTTAAGCTCTCGATTAAGAAAAAAATAGCTTATTGTGGTTTTAAAACTTGCTTAAATTTTGTTCCTGCCTTTAAATTTCTCTATATGTTGTAATTTCTCTTAGACTTTTCAAAACTTGATGCATTGTCATCTTGTCTTTTAGCATTCTCTGGCTGTTCAAAATGTGATATTGTACATATTTGGAGTGATATGTAATGGCTTTTTATATTTAATATCTGCAAATCAACATGGTTTGTATTTGGATTCACTTTTTTTTTTTCATTGTATTCATAGCTTCAGGGCTGGCATATAATTTTACGGAGCGAGGTTTAAGTCTATTTTTCCTTGAAGAAAAAGTTTTTACACTAAATGGCATGTTTAGGTCTACCAAAAAGTAAATCAAATTAGAATTCTGGCCACCCTTTCTATTATTTTCATTTTATTTTAAACCAACAATTTTTGCGTAAACTCATTAATGTGCTAAATCAACAAACTTTTTGGGTCGTGCACTGCACTTTCTAAAAAAATGTAACATGCACTTCCTGAATAAATAAATATTCAGGTGTAAATATATCATATTTAACCTTTCAGAAATTGCAATGAACTTACTTTTGTTAGAATATGCTCACCTCGCTCCGTATTATCCTGTCAACTTATTACCTGACGTAATTGTGTCTAAATTGCGTTCCAGGGACCAGCGAAGGTTTTTTTAAAGGTTATTCCATGTTAACATGGCTTATTATTGGCACTCAAGCGATCAATGGGCTCATCATATCGGCAATTATGAAGCATTCAAGCAACATCACGCGTTTGTTTGTTATTTCGAGCTCTATGCTCGTCAGCACAGCTTTGTCCATGGCCTTGTTTTCCATGACACCCAATTTTCATTTGGTAATTGCTTGCGTGCTAGTCATTTCAGCTTTAATTATGTACCATAAAAAAACTCCTGTAACTGTTTCCTCTAAGGTCAATCCCAACATTCGACAGACATAGAGCAGAAGTTTCGCGACAATTTTTCTTACATACATTCTAGTCTATAGACCCAATTCTGACTTTCACTAATATGGTGCCAAATTAATGCGCTTTTTAACAAGGGAAACAGTCATCTAATTGCAGCAATGTCCCTAAACACTATTTATTCAGAAATTTACAAATTTGAACCAATTAAATTTGGTTAATGGCAATTTTAAACCTGTATCACTCCTATTATACTTTGTCAGTCGTTCAATGACATGGTGTGACCATGTGTCATAATAAAGATGGCGGCTAATTTTATGGACAAATTCCTCGTGCTCCATCAAGGAAGTGACGTCATCTGTGATCCTATATTAGTCTACATTTTAATTTCCTTATTTTGCCATAAAAAGCATGTTATTTTCCTGTAAGGTTGTTAATTCTGACATCAGCCTTTTTTAGGTTTTTTACCCAAACATACATTGCCATACATTTGCCAATTGCTGTAACTTTATTTTAAGGGCCTTTACATTTTAAAGACCTCTGAAAGAATTTTACTGATTTATATTTTCTTAGATTTATTTATTTAATTCGTTTTTTTATTTCGTTTACATATTTTATTGAAGATAATTGTTTGTTATTTATTATAACATATTGTCCTTAAGAACATTGTTCTGACTTAGCAAGTTTTTGCCAAATATTCAATAAATTCACCTTTTGACTTACCTCTTATAAGATGTATTGTCTGTTACAACTTATTGTTTTAAGCATTCCATAAGTTACAGCAAGGTTTGAAAAATACAATCAATAAAGGTGATTGAAGTCGGGTATTAAATGCAAGGTTTTCATTTAGGCCTACTTTGTAAGCCTTTTTTACTTCAAAAGAAAAGTATATGCTCTAAAGAAGCCAGGCTAGTGATATATATATCGGCAGTTATGCTAAATAAATCATCATTGCAAAGCATTTAAAAAGGTTTTTGTAGGCCACCTGTGAAAATTACTATGCTTTTGAAATAGGCATCGTTGCCATATCTTCTGGTACATTTTCCTTTCTTGTTTTTTGCTTTCTAACAATTTTGTCCGGTGTGGTCCTTCTTAAGTATGTTAAAAACCCAAAAAAGATCACTACGGCAAAAAGAGCAGACCCTAATATTATGATGACATAAAAATACCAGAGCATTCCATCGTTTGATTCGAGTTTTTCAATGGTTGAAAAGTGAGCAATGGCCACATTGGATACCGGCGCGATGTTCTTCTGGTCATCAAGTGCCCTAACCGCAAAATATACATTTCTGCTGGAATTGACAATGGAAAATTCGTCTTCAGAAGGCAACTGGATGACGACAGAATGAATGGCATATGCAATTGGAGGTTCTAGATTGCCGATTACAAACGTGTACTTGAAGAAGGAATGTTCAAAGTGTTGTGCGAGATTGGAATAGTCGGTGTGATAACGTAGTTCTATTGAAGTAGCTGTAAAAAAAACCAAATTCAGACATAAGAATTACATATTTGTAGTTTTCTTAATCAAAACATATTTTATGCCAATAATTACCTTGTCCGTCGTACATGTCATCCCCTGGCGATGTCCATTCAAGATGAACCGTCCTCTTAATGAAATCGGCGCATTTGACGTGGAGATCTGTTATTTTGCTGGGAGAAATTAAATCATTTGCTTTCCAGTCATTGAGAAAAAATGTCCCAGCTGTGCCGAATCTCTGGAAGTCTTCGACTGGTTCCATGGAATCAAAGTCTGGTTCGTCGTTCTTGTCGACATTGTAAACGGCGGAAGTTTCAAAGACCTCGTTTACTTTTTCCAATTCCGATAACGAGAAATCTGAATGGGGTTCATCTCCTTCCTCTACAAAAAAATTGCACTTGTTAGCTGGAATCACTGATAGATGCAATGCAATTTATGAAAATATCGATTTTTTTTAGACTGGGCTTATGCATCTCGAAATTGCAAAGAATTTCTTTACCCGATGCCAATATGGGTAGTGTAGGGGCCTTAGATCGCGAGAATGCCTTAAAAGTATCCAGTTTGGTGTAACCGGGTGTATTCTCGACATGAACGTCAATAGCATATCTTCCAGTACCGTTGTAGCGTGTGAAATATTCTGTGTACACTCCATCGTTGGCATAAATATCTGCACCTGTAATGTCACGAGATACATGAAATTAAAACTTAGTTGGAAAATTATATTGTAAATTGACATGTGTTCATGATCGGGCGATTTGATGGAGCACATTTCTTCAAACAGTACCTTTTCCATTGTCTTTTAATGTTATCTTTTCTTTTTCTCCATCTGGCCTGTAACCAGTTGCAATTACAGTCGCCCTTACCACCGGTAGATAATCTTTTTTTACTTCTGCAAATATCTTATAAAATACGGATATAGTGAGCTTTTGAATTACATTAATTACAATTGTATTCCTAGGTTTGTCTTGAGAGATTAACATATCAGAAGGTTATTTATGCTTGTGATACTAACTCATCAATGATGGGCATTTACTAAATGTTCCACTGAATTACTGAATTTTGCGAAACGAGCTCATTTTGAAATAAGCAAGCAGAAACGTTTTTACAAATGATTTGAAGTCGTCAACAAAAGGCTTGTCTCTTATGGAAAAAAGTGCAATGTTTAGAAATCGTTTCGTTAAAAATATTACATTAAAACTAAACTATTCAACGCACTAATGACAGTCGTATCAGTTGTAACACTACATAGTTATGTGGTAAAATTACCTTAGTAACTTTAGGGTATTTGATGTTGACATCGCTGACCCAAGATTTAACCCGAATGTTCTTGTCTTTGTCATCATCATTCGTATCGGATGTAATCATTAAATGCATATGGACGTGTTCATTTCCAGGATTTTCAAGACGATATCGCCATTTTCCAACCTGTAAGATTATCGATTCCACGACTGGGTCATTATATGTTCATATATTAATTTGTCGAAAGGTGGATAAAGCTGATATTTTAAGAAAAAAAGAGTATATAGACCAGAGGTCGTCCATATGCCCTTATGCGAAACTTTTCTTATGATTAGCGCAACTTTTTTTATGGAAAATAATGAAATTTTTAAAAAGACAACAATACATACCTGAGCTAGTGGTATTTTAAAGAGTATCGAATTCAAGCCTTTATCCCAGATGCATTCTGGACTGTCTTGATTGTACTCCTTTCCTTTGGGATCAAAGACCCTAACAACTGGAAGCTTTTCCTCGGAAACGTTTGCTTTAGGATAATTGTAGGACATGAAAAAAACCGTGGATCGTACATCGTTGTCGATATCGAAAACTCCATCTATGTCTTTTCCACTTTCCAACAAGATGGCACGGTTGGTTGTCTGAATAAAAAACAAGTCATGTAGCTTGTTTTCACTGTATGGTCTCAGACATGCAAAATCAATGGCTATATAAACTTACAATAATAGGTTGAAGATCTCCACAGCCGCTGTCAATGATAATCGCGTTCAAAATTGAATCCAGAGACTTTTCGCTATTGCTTGGATCATAGAAATCTGCTCTGCCATTTGTCATCTTTGAAATTTCTTCCAAACTTTTCGATGCAGTTTTTCCAATTGCCAAAGTGTAAATGACAACTCCAGCCTTCGTGATGTTTTCATAGGTACTGTTCACGAAGGGTTTTGCATTTTCCTCTCCATCAGTCAGCAAGATAACTCTTGACTTTTCTGATGAATCACCATTGGGCTTAAGCACCTATTGAATGAAAATATAAATTTCTCAATCAAATATTCTCTTTGAAGGATACCTAGGTTTAAAGTCCATGAAAGCTGGAGGTGGGTTGGACATGCACTTACTTGTAGAGCTTTCAAAATGGCTTTGCCAATGGCTGTCCCACCTTCAGCGATTGTTGGGATCTTTGTTAGCAGTTGTTCCGAGTTTGCTTTGTCCACTAATGTTAAGTTTGCGATGATATTGCTTTCGCTCGCAAACGAGATCATTCCAAGGGTGATATTACAAGCCTCTTTAATATGGAATTTAATGAAACGTGATGTAGCGAACTGCAGATCACTCATTCGATCTCCCTGTAAATAATTGTAATGGATACATCAGATTAAACTGATGGCTTAATCCAACAACTTAAAGGGGACATTAGTGCTGTTGTTTAAAATCTCGTTTTCCTTATATATCATAAATTGGGGAAAATGTCATGTATAAAAAGGTAGGATTCAAACAACGCCTTACTTTCATGCTGCCAGAGACATCTAAAACCAATGCAAATTTCGGTGACATTCGTTTTTTTATTTGAACCACGTTAATCTCAGTCGCCAGCTTTTTAATATCTCTCGGTGTATTTCTAATATAAAAAAAACCGTTTCGTGTCAATTTCGGTAAATTTTAAATTCTACCTGAAGTCCTTTAGTGAGCTTTCAAACCTGCCATCCTTAAAGTCTGGGCTACTTAGAATGACGTCAAAGATTGACCGACTATTACACATTCGATTTTGCATGTTTGGAGCAGAAGGGTCATGTGGCGCCGTTTTGCTGTCTGTTTCACAAAACTCGTCGGCCTGAAACAACAAGTTTTAAGAATGTTTTAGAACAAATGTTCGGATTTTCATACATAAAATTGGCTGGATTCAATTTAAAGTAATGATGGGTTTTTTTACATACTACACAGACCAATCCTGGATGTGTCTTGGTCTCATGGACAACACAAAGGCTATACTTACAGAGTCCAATTCTGGCATGTACATAAGCGATGCTTTACCAGATCCATTGGTCATCCCACCTTTAATATCTGGATAAAACGTGCAGTCACTTATCAGATTGTTGTTGATATCAATGATGCAAGGGGATATCCCATCGCTTCGTCGCATCCTGCCTTTAATGTTTAGGGAACAGGCATTTGGCCGAACCTGAAAACGTTACCACAACATATGTTACTGACGTTTTATATCTTCACTTTGATTTACGAGAATCTGGAATTCAAACCTTATCATGTATATCCATGTAAAATAGTGGTGAATTCGAGTTCCCACTTTCCCCATATTCATTAAAGACGCCATAGCGGAGATGGGCCCACTCGTGTACGAATATCTTGCCGTTTCTTTTGTCTTTGGTTTTGTTTCCTGGATTGGTTTGCAGAAGATATTCTGGAGTGAAGTGAATGTATTGACCTCTTTCACCACATTCACCCAATTGCAAGGTGTACGGAATATCACCGTGACCAGGGTGAGCTGGGGCAATACGCACTTCAGCAGAGCTCATGTAATCCTGATTTGGCACTGATGTATATTCTGGTAGAGTTGACCAAGAGGCTGGGACCACGATGGTTGCCTGCTCAAAGTATGACCTTTGCTTGGTACTGCTGTATAAAAACACCGAGGCCCTTTTCATCATGTTCTAGAAATTATTTTAAATGTTGAAGTTATATATATACATAGGTAAATATTCAACCCATAAATACATAAGCTTAAAGCGCCTTGGTCTATGAAACTATAATTATAGTTAACTATTTTCGTTTAAAGGACCTCTGAAAGAATATTTATTGATTTTAAATTAAAATATTACCTTAATTGCTCGCAACAAAAGCGGGCTTTCTGGAACTGATTTGTGAATGGCTATTACAATTCCACGATAGCCATTGTTTTCAATGACTACTTCAGCATTAATCAATGTCGTTGCCATGATTGTCATCAGTAGAATAACGGTTGCCATTGCCATACCAATCCTAAGTGAATTTCGTGTCATTTTGAAATTCACGGATTTTCAACGATTTTACTAGAATTACCGTGAATACATTGTTAAGCATAGAAACTATATTCAACAAAGAAAACATCCCGTGCTGTACAGTTTAGATCAAATGCTTTTCATTCGACAGATATAAAAAATGGTAAAAACTTTAGCATTATCTTACCATGTAAAATTTCAGTCAAGAATTACTCCACATTACATGTAGGTTCAAACGAATTATGATTAAGATTTTTGATATATTAATATATATGTTCATATTCGTAGATGTATAGGAAATGTTCCAAACATCGTTGCCGGAAAAGCGATAAGTTTAGTCATTGCCTTTTTCCTGTTTTTTTTTTTTTAATTTTGAAAATAGTTTTAACTTCATAAATTCACCGAAACAAAGAAAGCAAATCTTACTTTATTAAATTAAAATAATTAATTAATGGTTTTAACAAAGTATCGAGTATTATTGGACGACACCAGACCTGGTAAACCTGAATTAGTTAAGGAAACTGGATGGACCTGGAATGGTCAAGGAAAAGCTAGGGAAATTTTAACATCATTTTACGTAATACAAATTAGCATTCGTTTTTACGTTTTATTAACCAAAAATTGAATGTTTTCGAAACTTGTACAACTATTTAATGGTACGAACATAATATTCTCTAACCCTCTAATAAAAGACTAATTTCAATTAGTTATGATATCTAATTTAGATATGACAAGGAAGAAAACATTCCTTTAAAGAAGTTTCTATGTTTACATGTTGACTTCAGGGTGATCCATTGTAAATTGTGTGTAAAAAGAGTTTATTTCACTAACTTTGACAAACAAATTGTTAGGTATAGAGTTACATTTTTGAATTTTCAGTCATCAAGATGTGCAAAGATTTTTGTAAAAAATTGTAATTTAATGATTTTTGTTTGCAACTAGTGTACAGCCACTACGAAGAATTACTGAAACAATAGCTTCTCTTAATTACTTTGACTGTAACGTCCTGCTACAGGAAGACAAAAACACAACTGTAAAGAATTGTTTATCAAACTAATTATACAGAAATACATAATATGTTAATACATAAAAAAATCAAAATGTCCCTGATTCCGGTGACTTATTAGGCATTATAGTTTCAGGAGAAACTGAGTATAGAAAATATAGAACAGGAGCCCATTAACGAGATAATAATCCAAAGCTTTGTACACCAAAATTGTCATTTTGAATAAATGTAAGGGTTTATAAAGGATTTCCTGCTGTAAACCTTACAACGATAAGCTGTGATTGACCTTGATTTAAATCGGCGAAAAAAAAATCCCACATACATGTACGTGCACTGCAAAGTTTATTTATCCTTGTATATATTTAGTACATGACGAATTTAGAACTTTCGTTAGCTAAAATTGTCCGGTTGCATGGTTTGGACAACAGTCAGAATATTTCTCAATAAAAAATAACCCAAAATGTGCTTTGTGCCAAAAAGAAGTTTTGTGTATTAAGAATGATATCTAAGGTATTATACTTTTAAAAACTGCTATGTCACATTGCAAAAGTATACTGTTATTGTTTGTAACCGTATTGTCATTAAAATATTTAACAGTTAAATTCAGACAATTTGAAATAGTCTACAGTTGTCATGACAATAAAAATGGCCAAGTCCATTTGATCACCAAGGGGTGTTGAACCTAAACGGTACATTCCATTCCAACTACTGTGTAAAAATTAAATTTCAATAAAACTCCACATTAAAAAAAAAATTCAATTCAATGCACACCAATTTTTGAACCATTCATTGATGTTTAATATCAACATTTCTGGTGATGCAGTCACTGAAGTTTATACAACAGCAAGATGCTAATTACACATAGACATAATTTCACCCCGTAGTATTGTTAGTATAACACCATTTTGAAAATGGAAGCATATATAATTGAAATATCCACGCTATTGATATCCCCATTTCTCCATAGGCGGTGTGCTGCCCCTGTTATTAGGCTACCCATACTCGTTCTGGTGTACGTATATTTTGCCGCCTTTTAAGAAATCTAGGGTTCCAAATAAACTGGTTTGTTTTTAGCATTTCAAGTACATTGAATATTCTCGGTATTTGGAACTCATGAAACCAGAAATGATGTTAGAATATCCTTAGTTCCATAAAGGGTAACGAACCCGTTCCAAATGTTACAGATTATTACCGAAAAAAGCAATTGTATACCCGTTCAGCAAAAACTTTCTAATGATGCATGCATGTGATGATTTTTTTACGAAGTTCACAAACTTTCTAGTAGCAAGTTACTTTCGCAGGGTTTTAAAGATATTAGAAGAGGCTTGGAATAAGTTGCAAGGCTAATTATGCGCCATATTTTCAATTGTCGGATTTTCATTCGCATTGCCGACGGTAACCGTTCCCTCTCGATCGTTATGGGTATACTCAACTCCCATATTTTGCTCGCTATTAATATCCCAATGTCTTTTTTTGTTCTTGGAGCAAACCTTTACGAGAATGGCAACCGGTATTATAACGACGACGGCAGAACCCACAGCTATTAATATGATAATGTACACCGGAAATACATATACGTCGTTTGTTATTTTCAGTTTTTCGTGCAATGGGAAATCAGCAATGGCCGCATTGGACAGTTGTCCAGCATTGCCTTCATTGTCTAGAGCCCTGGCAGCGAAATAGATGTTTCTGCTCGTATTGAGGGTAGATAATGTTTGTTCTGATATAAGCTTAATGACAATTGAGTGTTTTTCGTAGGCTGGAAGAGGGTCCATACTTCCATTTACGAGCTCAAAATCAGAGAAGCTTTGTTCGAATGACCGGATGAGAAACACAGAGTCGTGATGGTAGCGAAGCTGAATTGAAGTGGCTACAAAACCCAAAAATAAAATTGTATAATTATATGTAATAATATAATATGCAACTATGTAATCTTTATGGTTTGAGACGTAGGATCTGATAGTCAAGTAGCTAAACAGAAATTCGAAATTTTAATTGCTCCTACCTTGACCATCGTACATATCATCGCCTGTAGAAGTCCACTCCAGATGGACTGTTCTTTCTATGAAATCGGTTCTCACGATGCGCATATCGGTGATCTTTCCCGGAGGAATCAAATCTTTCGGGGTCCATTTTTCGAGAAGAAACGTTCCCGCCGGATCAAACCTTTCGAAATTTTCAACAGGTTCCATTGAATCGAAATCGAGATCTTCGTCGGTATCAGCGTTATAGATGGCAGAAGAATCAAAGATTTCATTCACTTGTGGCAAATCCTCGATGGGGAATTCGTAACTGGGTTCTTCGTTCTGGATTTCTACATTGGAATATTTAAGATATGACCCAAAGTTAAATAACACGAGTTCGACTAAAATAATCGATTTAAAGTTAATGTAGTTTTTATTCATTTTTTTGCAACTAGACTTGCCTTCAAGTAAAATCGGCATGACAGGGGCCCCTTGTTTTGGTGGAATATGTTGACTTTTGTTTAGCATTCTTGTGTCTGGTGTATTTTCCGCATTAATATCTATTTGGTATCGACCATCGCCATTGTAGCGAGTGAAATGTTCGGTATATACGCCATCATTAGCGGTCGTGTCAGCACCTTAGAAATGAGGAAGATTGTCAAGTAACACTTAGCGTTGCGCATAATACCAACATTTAGTCATTTCTATTTATTTACCTTTCCCATCGTCTTTCAACATAAATTTTTCTAGCTTTCCATCAGGACGATATCCGGTGACTTCCACGTTAGCTCTTAGAACTGGATTGTCATCTTTAGTCACCGCTGCAAATATCTTTTAAAAAAAATCAACCATCATATTTTTTTTTTGTTCTCTGGAAACTGATGACTGACAAACAAGTTGCGAGTTTGGGTTGCCCCAGTTGGTTAACATATACGGACAAGAACTATACTTCACATTAATACCAAATACATGTATATTCTTACCATTGCCGTTTGGGGATATTTTACATTGACAGAATTGACCCATGACTTCACTCGAATGAGGCTGTCATACGTTTTGTTCCTCGCACCAGTCTTTGCATCAGAAGTAATCATTATGTTCACATTTACGTCTTCAATTCCAGGATTTTCTACCTTATACTGCCATGCTCCAGGCTGTTGTTAAGTTCGTGTAAACATAACAAATATAACATTGAAATTACATTGAATTTTTATTATTTCTGGATTATGCTCATAATAGATTAAATGTATTTATTATTGAGGCTGACTGAGGCTCATTGATGCCAAAATAGAAAACATAGATTTATTATCCTTATCGTCATTCTTCAGTCAATAATGAAAATAAAATATGCCCATACCTGTGCGTTAGGAATTCTAAAGTAGATGGAGCCTAGATTTTCATCAGTGACGCATTCGGGACTCTGATGTTTGTAGCTCGTTCCATCAGGACTAATGATGGTGGCCAATGGATGTTTACCCTTGTTTACCGCTGAACTTCTGTAAGATATAAACACAGTAGTCGAAGCAACACCGTTGTCAACGTTGAAAGGGCCCTGGATTTCCGTGCCTCTTGGTATCACCTTTGCTCGATTGGAATTCTAATTTATAATTAATATTATTAACTCGTTCGTTACAATTCAAACAATGGTCGATGGTAAATAGTTACTTACTATAATAGGCAGTAGGTCGTTAAAACCGCTTTCTAGTATAATGGTATTCAGTATCGAATCCATGGACTTGTCTTGGGTTAGTGAATTAAAAAACTCCGCTTTACCACCTGTCGATTTTGACAATTCTTCCAACTGAAGTGACGCACTCTTTCCAATAGCTAATGAATAAACGATCACACCGGCTTGCTTGATTTGAAGCATAACATCTTTAATTTGTGGTTTATTGCTGCTCTCTTCACCATCACTTAGCAAAATGATCTTTGATTTTTCTGTGGAACCACCACTTTGGCGCAAAACCTTCAAAAAAGGGATAACCATGCAAAGTTACTTTAGATATGCAATAATATTAATTGAACTTGCCATGCTACTTTCCCAAACCATTTTCACATAATTCCATTATAAAAACTTTTTATTTATTTACATAATGTTAAGCTTTTATTTATTTACATAATGTTAAGCTTTTATGTAACATAGTCACAATGAATAAACCTACCTCGATAGCTTTCAAAAGGGCTTCCCCTATGTAGGTGCCACCTGCTGCTGATGTTGGAATCTTCTTTAATAATTGTTCTCTACTTGCTTTGTTAACTAATGTCAAATATGACAGGACAGTACTTCCGCTTGAAAACGAAACCATTCCCAGACTAATGTTGTACTCATCTTTGATGTGAAATTTAAGTAATCGTGATGTGCCTTCTTGCAAACGCGTCAAGCGATTTTCCTATTGAAATTCGAGATGCAAATTTGTACATTAAGCGCATTAAAGTTATTGTAGTTTCAATAAGAAACTAGAACTATTACACTACTATAGTTCAAACTACTCAAATTCTGGTTAATAATACGTTGTTTTCATTCCCTTAATGCAAAAAAATTCTCTTTTTACATATAATGCTGTTACTTTTAAAATAACATTACGCATATGCAAAACTATATTTGACACGTGATATAGGCTACATATACTCACACTACTCATGCTACCCGAGACATCTAAAACCAGTACGAATTTTGGTGCCGACGTTGCTGTCAATTGAACCATACGAACTTCTGGTGCAAGTTTGTCAATTAGGCGTGGCATATTTCTAATAATAAAAATGCATTTTTTAAATTATCGTTCTCAACATTGCATGCTAAATGGTTATCTTAAAAACCCAGCACCTGTTGTTTGCAAAATCTTCATTACTAAGTACTACATCTAGAACCGATCGAGTGTTGCACATCCGATTTTGCATATTTGGAGCTGATGGATTATGCTTAATACCAGCGGTTAGATCATCGCAAAATTCGTTTGCCTATGAAAATGGACAATTAAATTTAATGATTCCTAATTTGGGAAAACCATCTAGTATACTTAACGCAATACATTTTTAAACAAAAATCGAGAAAATGTGGAGTTTGAAATGAGTATTTTTGCAATAAAGCCTTCTCCCCTTAGTCCTTCAAAAATTACATTTGTAATCATGTATGATTTTTCTAATGTTACACTACTTACCGATTCCAATTCTGGCATGTACATGAGCGAAGCATTTCCAGATCCATTTGTCATTCCAGTTTGAAAATATGGGTAAAACGTGCAATCACTGATGAGGTTTTTATTAACATCGACGATGCATTTGGATTTCCCATCACTTCGGCGGATCCAACCTTTTATAGATTCGGAACAGCCATTCACACGAATCTTATAAATATAAAATAGTGTGAGTACGGGCCCTAATAACACAGCGTTATAAAGCAATTGGAGCATTTGAAAATGAAAACCTTGTCATTTTTATCCTTGTAAAATATGGGAGATTTTGCATTTCCACGTATGCCATACTCGTTGAAAACTCCGTAGCGCAGATGTGTCCATTCGTGCAGAAAAATTTTGCTGTTTCTATGATTTCGAAGATTGTTGGTTTTCGGGTTGATGTCCAATAGAAATTTTGGGGTCAAGTGAATATATTGTCCTCTTTCCCCACAACCCCCCAATTGCACGGTGTATGGAATGTTTCCATAACTTAGGTGGGGTGGCGCCACCCTCACCTCCGCCATACTCATGTAGTCATCTTTTGGTACTGTTTTGAAATTCGGAGAAGTTGACCAAGAAGATGGTACAACGATGGTGACCTGCTTAAAATATGCACGTTGTTTCGTACTTTTGTACAGTTGTTGAGATGCTCTGATAATCATATTCTGTGGAAAACGGACACATGTTTGAATTATTTGACAATACAAGTTTCATTTTGAATTACAGGTCGGTAGCTAATTCTTAATTAAGTTGGGGGTTGTTTTTTTTTAATAAAAAGAGAAGTATAATATAGAAGGGCAAAAAGGTAATACAGTTCAGTAGAACCCTTCTTATTGGTCCAGGTTTGGAACCGGAAGTTGGTTCGTTAGAGAAATGTTAATCCAGACTTTAACAAACAAATACCATCGAGAAAACAGAATTTCTAATGCACTGAATATTTAATTTAATATACTTACATAATACAATAAGTATCATAGTATTTTAGTATAATTGGCATGCTTGCAATATTAAATCCTGAATTTTTTAAAATAAATTCTGGAAAATGTACACAAAGCCCTCGCCGATTCTTGTTGATTAACGTACTGCAGAAAGCATCTATGGGATTTTTTTGTTGTATGTACAGGTGTATTTACATTTTATGACTTCTGAAAAAAAACTATTTTTCGTATCTTTTGAAACAGTCGGTTAATGCGGAGAGCAGGTTAAAAGAAGGGTTCGACTTGTACACATTCTTGCTAAAGGAAAGTAATTTTGTATACCTGCCACATACACGAAACCTACTAAATTAAATCATTGTCAAATCATTAGTCTACTGTATGAGAATTGGACCTACCTTAATCGATTCCAACAAAAGTGGATTTTCCGAAATGTCTTCATGAATACTTATTACCATACCGCTATATCCGTTATTGTCAATCACAATCTCAGCAGTGGTGCCATATAAAAATATGCTAATTAGCAGTAGCATGAACATGGTTGAAGTTGCCATTATCACTTTAATCATAAATAAACTTTGATCATTTACTTATTTTGCTTGAACGTTTAGATACTGAATATATATAATAAAAAATGCACGTATAACTATTTTGCTGCTTCACTGAGCATTTACTCTGCTCGAATAAACATTGATGAAATATATAGGGTTTGCTGAAGGGAGATAAGAAATAAGATCGGAATGTAATAGATTAATTTACTTCCTTAACCAATAGCAATGGTTTTGATTTCGACGTTGATCTTTAGAAGCAACCATATCTAAATTATTATCAAGGGCATATCTGCTAAATGTCCGCACGAATCATCCGAAACGGAAAACTGTCATTTGTCTCTTTTTACGCGAACATCCTTACAAGTTAGTTGGAAAAGCTTACTAACCACGTGACGAATTTAGAATATATTCATATATTTTTCATTGGTTATCTGTAACTTGAGATTTGGAGACATTT
This sequence comes from Ophyiulus pilosus, assembly GCA_033995625.1. Classification (NCBI taxonomy): domain Eukaryota; kingdom Metazoa; phylum Arthropoda; class Diplopoda; order Julida; family Julidae; genus Ophyiulus; species Ophyiulus pilosus. The sequence continues at coordinate 63,060 of JAUJYV010000174.1, forward strand.
TTAATTAGTGATTAAATATGATATATTTTTTCACTTGAGACCTACTGTATAGTAAATCACTGGGCAAATTTTTACGCGAATTGTACGCCATGTCTTCTTGTTCTGTCATTTAATACAGATTATTAACTAAGTCGTAATACTGTCAAAGTGAGAAAGTACGCAGAATATTTATGTATAGTTAGAATTCGTAGAACTAATAATGATGTTAGATTATCCCTATTGCCACGAAAGAAAACGAGTCCGTTCCAAAGTATTACAAATTATTACTGAATAGCAATTTTTATTCGTCAGAAATGTCTAGTATCAAATAAATACACGTTCTGGAAAGTAATAAGTATCTCATATAAAATTGTTAAAATTAAAAACATGTGTGAAAAGTCGACATGGTTTAAGCTTGTTAATGATGCATAAATGTGACGATTTTTTTAAAGTTCACCTATACTTTCTAGTAGCAAGTTACTGTCGCATGGTTTGAAAGATGTTTGAACTAAATCGTGGAGGCTAATTATGTGCAAATAGATTGATTTTCATTTTCATTACCCACGATAACCGTTCCTTCTTGACTATGGTTATTGGTATACTCAACTCCCATATTTTGCTCGCTGTCAATATCCACATGTACTTTTTTGTTCTTGGAGCAAACCTTTACGAGGGTGGCGACCAGTATTATGACGAATACTGCAGAACCCACAGCTATTGATATGGAAATATAGAGTGGAAATGCATCTTCCGTCGTTACATCTTCCACTGGTACATCTTCCGTCGTTACATCTTCCACTGGTACATCTTCCGTCGTTACATCTTCCACTGGTACATCTTCCGTCGTTTGCAGTTCTTCTTGCAATGGGAAATCAGCAATGGCTGCATTGGAGATTTCTCCAAGATTGCCTTCCTTGTCTAGAGCCCTAACAGCGAAGTAGATGCTCCTGCTCGTATTGAGAGTGGATAGAATTTCTTCTGATAGAAACTTAATGAAAACCGAGTGCTTTTCGTACGCGGCAAGAGGATTCAAACTTCCGTTTACGATCTCAAAATCAGAGAAGCTTTGCTCGAATGACCGGACAAGAAATACAGAATCGTGGTGGTAGCGAAGCTGAATTGAAGTTGCTGAGAAACAAACAAACAAAAAAAAATTCAGCAATATGAAAGCTTAAATAAAGGGATTAGAACGTAATATGTAATGATCATGTGTGGCTAAGAACAATGTGGGAGTTTGAGATCGTTATTGGATTAAGTGTTTCGAGATTTTATAATCCACATACGCCTCTCGAGGGTGCTAAAAAAAATTCCAATTCTAATTGAGCCTACCTTGACCATCGTACATGTCATCGCCTGTAGAAGTCCACTCCAAATGGACTGTTCTTTCCATTAAATCGGTTCTCACGATGTGGAGGTCCGTTATCTGTCCCGGAGGAATTGAATCTTTTCCAGTCCAATCTTCGAGAAGAAACGTTCCCGCCGGATTGTACCTTTCGAAATCTTCAACAGGTTCCATTGAATCGAAATCGAGATCTTCCTCCATATCGACGTTATAGATGGCAGAAGATTTAAAGATTTCATTCACTTGTGGCAATTCTTTGACGGGGAATTCAGCACTGGGTTCTTCGTTCTCGATTTCTACATTGAAATATTTAAAATATCTTCCAAACTTAAATCATACAAGTTTGTCTAAATTATGTCGAAAAAAATGCTTGATTTACAGTTAATGGGAGGGTTGTTTTTTATTGATTTTTACAAATAGACTTGCCTTCAAACAAAAGCGGCATGACCGGTGCCCCTGTGTTTTGTGAAATGCTTTGTGCCTTGTTTAACATTTTTGTGGCTGGTGTATTTTCCACATTAATATCTATTTGGTATCGGCCATTGCCAGTGTAGCGAGTAAAGAATTGTGTATATACGCCATCATCAGCGATTTTATCAGCACCTTAGTAGAAATGCGGAAGACAAGTTGAGACTGAGCTGTAACACTTAGTGAGCTTTAAGATAATTTCTAATTAATTACCAAGCCCATCGTCCTTCAACGTAATCACTGCTTTCGACCCATTAGGACTATATCCGACGGCTTCGACTTTAGCTCTTACTATTGGATTGTCATTCTTGGTCACTTCTGCAAATATCTATTAAAAATGAACCATAAATGGGTTTTATTCTCTGAAAACTGATGACTTGGAGATGCAAATGGTGAGTGTGGGTTACACCAGTTGGTCAACATATACGAAAGGGGACTACATTGTAGTGATATAAATGGTATTCTTACCTTAGCCGGTGCAGAAAGTTTTACATTGACAGAATTGACCCATGACCTCACTCGAATGAGGCTGTTATTAGTTTTATTGTTCGCGTCAATCTTTGGATCGGATGTAATCATTATGTTCACATGGACATTTTGAACGCCAGGATTTTCTACCGTGTAGTTCCATTTTCCAGTCTGTAATGTTTATAAACGTAATAAACATAACATTGAAATCGTTTAAGATATTTTTATTTTGTTTTTATTCGAGTAGCTGGATTATAAATATTTATTTCGGTTTATGCTCAGATTAAATAAATTATCGAGGCCTATAGTTATATTTTCTTGAATTATTGAACGATTGAAACCAATATAGGAAACGGATATGTTGATTTAAGATTACTCTTCAGTGAATTTGATGTTTGATCACATCTTTAATGAACGATGACCGGGTTAAAAACTGCGTAAATAATGAAAATGAAATATGCTTTTACCTGTGTGTTAGGAATTCTAAATTGGATGGAGCCTAGAATTTGATCAGTGACGCATTCGGGACTCTGATGGTTGTAGCTCGTTCCATCAGGACTAATGAGGGTGGCCAATGGATGTTGACCCGTGTTTATTGCCATTAGACTTCTGTAGGATATAAACACAGTTGTCGAATCCACGCCATTGTTAACGTTGAAATCGCCTTTAATATCCGTGCCTCTTGGTATCTCTTTTGCTCGATTGGAATTCTAATTAATAATTAATATGATTAACATTTATTCGTTCGTTATAATTCAAATAATGGTCACTGGTAAATATCTGCTTACTATAATAGGCAATAAATCGTTAAAACCACTATCTAGAATAATGGTATTCATTATGGAATCCATGGATTTGTCTTGGGTTTGCGAATTAAAAAACTCCGATTTGCCACCTGTCGATTTTGACAATTCTTCCAACCGAAGTGACGCTTGATTTCCAATAGCTAATGAATAAACGACCACACCGGCTTGCTTGATTTTAGGGATAACATCCTTAATTGTCGGATATTCGCTGCTCTCTTCACCATCACTTAGCAAAATGATCTTTGATTTTTCTGTGGAACCACCACTTTGGCGCAAAACCTGAAAAAAAGGGATAACCAAAGATAATTTAGGCATGCAATAATATTAATTGAACTTAGCATGGTAATTTCCCAAACCGCTTGCACATAATTCTCTTATAAAAATGGAAAGATTGTGAAAATGGCAACAATCATATTTGAAACTTTTTCTGTACATAATGTTAAGCTTTAAGTAACACAGTCACAATGAATAAACCTACCTCAAGAGCTTTCAAAAGGGCGTTTCCTATGCGGGTGCCACCTCCTGGTGTTGGTGGAATCTTGCTTATTAATTGACCTCTACTTGCTGTGTTAAGTAATGTCAAATATGACAGGACAGTACTATCGCTTGAAAACGAAACCATTCCAATGCTAATGTTGTACTCATCTTTGATGTGGAATTTAAGTAATCGTGCTGTGCCTTCTTGCATAAGCTTCATGCGGTTGTCCTGTTGAAATGCGAATTACAAAATTGTCTATTACGCTCATTTAAATTATTGTAGCTTTAATAATGAAAGAAGAACTTTAACACTAGTTAAAACTACTCAAATACTGGTTAAAATACTTTGTTTGCATTCTCGTATGAATCTTTTTTTCTAACACGTTTAATAATTTCCAACACGTGATGTAGGCTACACATACTCACAGTACTCATGCTACCCGAGACGTCTAAAACCAATACGTATTTAGGCGACGATATTGTTGTCAATTGAACAATACTAACATCTGGTGCAACTTTGCTAATTATGCGTGGCATATTTCTAATAATAGAAATGCATTTTTGAAATTATCGTTCTCACATTGCATGCTAAATGGTTATCTTAAAAACTCAGTACCTGTTGGTGGCAAAATCTTTGTTACTAAGTATTACATCTAGAACCGATCGAGTGTTGCACATACGATTTTGCATGTTTGGAGCCGATGGATTATGCATAACTCCCGCTGCTAGATCTTCGCAAAATTCGTTTGCCTATGAAAATCGACAATAGAAGTTAATCATCTCTAATTTGGGAAAATCTTCTATACTTCCTGAAGAACATTTTTGAACAAAAATCGAGAAAATGTGAAATTTGAAATGAGTATTTTTGCAATAAAGCCTTCAAAAATTACATTTTCTATCATGCATGAATATGTATTTTTCTACTGTTACACTATACTTACCGATTCTAATTCTGGCATGTACATGAGCGAAGCATTTCCAGATCCATTTGTCATTCCAGTTTGAAAATATGGGTAAAACGTGCAGTCACTAATAAGGTTGTTATTAATATCCACCACGCATTTGGATTTTCCATCGCTTCGGCGGAGCCAACCTTTTATAGATGCGGAACAGCCATTTACTCGAATCTTAAGATAGACAAAAAATATAAGTTCGACGCCTAATAACCCAGCGTTATAAAACCGTGGGAGTATTTATAAATGCAAACCTTGTCGTTTTTATCCTTATAGAATAATGGCGATTTCTTGTTTCCAGTTATACCATACTCATTGAAAACGCCATAGCGCAGATGTGCCCATTCGTGCAGAAATATTTTGCTGTTTCTACCATAATGCAGATTGTTGGTTTTCCGATTGATTTCCAATAGAAAATTCGAGGTCAAGTGAATATATTGGCCTCTTTCCCCACAACCCCCCAATTGCATAGTGTATGGAATGTTTCCATAACTTGGATGGGGTGGCGCCACCCTCACCTCCGCCATACTCATGTAGTCGTCTTTTGGTACTGTTTTGTAATTCGGAGAAGTTGACCAAGAAGATGGTACCACGATGGTGTAGTGCTTAAAATATGCACGTTGTTTCGTAGTTCTGTACAAGTGATTTGATGTTTTTTTAATCATATTCTGTAGAAAAGGGATGCATGTTTGAATAGTTTGACAATACAAGTAGTTCTATATTGAATCGCAAGCAGATAGGGACTTACCTTAATCGATTCCAACAGTAGTGGATTTTCCGGAATGCATTCGTGGATACTTATTACCATACCGCTATATCCGTTATTTTCAATCACAATCTCGGCAGTGGTGCCATATAAAAATATGCTAAATAGCATCAGCATGAGCTTGATCGTATTTGCCATTATGACCTTAAGTCAGAAACAAAATGGTTAAATAATCGTTAAAAAACCGTTCAATTACTATATTATTGTATGATTATTTGTTTATTAATTTGTATCAAAAAATAACTCGTTTTTAAATTTTACAATATGATACAATTCAACGACAAATTTGAATTTTACGAAAGATTTACGAAAGAAACCGAATGCAACTATTCAATTAAACTCACTGACAAATATTTTCCTTCTTCCCCGCGTTTTATATCTGCTCAAATGGAAGTTGATGAAATATATTTTGTTAGATGCAGGGAAATAGGAAATAAGATCTGAATATAATGGATTCATTTCATTGGCTAATTCAATTCCTAGAATGAAGTGTGTTTTTTCTAGAAAGTTTTTATTGCACCAAAGTCTGTAAGTTTGTAGACGTTTGATCTTTAGAAGGAACTATGTCTTAATTATTATCATCAAGCATCTGCTAAATGTCCGTATCAAGAAACAAAGCGGAAAACTGATTTGTGCTTGTCCTACACGTACATCCTTATAAGTTTATTGGAAAAGCATATTAACTACGTGACAAATTTAGAATATATTCATATAATTCTTATTTGTGATCTGAACAAAGAGTACTTTTTAACTATTAACTAAATACGATCCATTTTTAAACTTGCGACCTACTACAAAATAAAACAATTGGCACATTTAATCTTTACTGAAGAAGCATCGATTCAACATTTTCCACAAATTAATTAATTTGTGGAATATTATTTATTTTCGAATTTTTTAAAGTTATATTACATTATTAGATGTAATCGGATTTTAACATAACACAAATCACAATTAATACATTATAGACAGAACTTTCGAGGTTAGGAAAGGTAATACACATAGACACAAGCACAAGTTATTTTGTATGAACTGTTTAATGTTTGCAATTTCTAAAATTCCCTCAATTCATCCATGTGTATAAATGGATTCAGTTCGGATAAATGGGCCACGTACATGTGGGGTTCGATGTTTAAAATATAAGAGTTAACAAAGGATGTCCTGTTGTAAACCTTACAGCGATAAGCAGTGTGACCTTTGATTTAATTCGTGGAAAAGTAGCACGCATACGTGCATATATAATATAACAGATAACGAATTTGCAAATGTCAATAGCTTAAAATTTCAAATGACATGACCGGGACAACCTTCAGGATATTTTACATTAAAAAAGCATTATGGCAAAATGAGTATGGTCATCACTGAAGATCTTAGCAAATCGTATAATTTTTTTACTGCATACACATCCTTCAGCTTGTAAAAAGACATAAGAAGTAGCAAACTTATGCGACCTCCATATTACAGATTGCTAAAAAACTGACTAAGGATTCTGAATTTTAAGCTGATCATCGATGCTTTTTCACAACACCTCAATCATCGGGTCTCAATATTATTGTTATGTGCTCTTGTATTCTTACGGTTGCTTTGGAAGTATAGCACTTTTCCCCATTTACGTTTTCTACATTCGATTCGCTTATAACTACTTTTTTGGAGCACTTTCTAGAATAACATGTGATGACTACGATGATGATCATCATGCATGCACCCACTATTAACATGACTAGAACATATATTCTTGTAGAACTGTACGCTGTTATAAGTAGTTGTTTCTGAATGGTAAAATCCACCATGATAACGTTGGAAACCGCTCCAAAATTGTTTGCTTTATCTATGGCTCTAAGGGCAAAATAGAATATTCTGCTTGAATTAAAGAACGGAATTTCCTCCTCTGATGGCAATTGCACGTCAATTGATTGTATTTCATAAGCTGCCGGAGGTTGCAAACTTCCATTTAGGACCAAATATTCGTTGAAACATTGCTCGAATGCTCGTGCAAGAAACACTGTATCATTATGGTAGCGCAAGTCAATATTGGCGGCTGTAATAGTTGTGAAAATATATGTTTTTATACTTTAATTTTATGTAAAAATCGATGTATAACTAATGATTATTACCTATTCCATCGTTCATGTCGTCACCAGGGGAAGTCCATGCAAACCGAATTATCCTTGCTGAATGGTTCGTGATCATGGCGGTTAGATCCATGACACGGTTGGGAGGTATCACATCGATCAGGGAAAAATCATTGAGGAGAAACGTTCCTGCAGAAGTAAATCTTTCAAAATCGTTTACTTGCTCCATAGTTTCAAATTTTGGATCGATATTGGTTTTTCCATTGTAAATTGCAGATGTTTCGTAGACTTCTTCTACTTTCTCCAAGTCCGAAAATAAGAATTCCTCACTGAGCTCTTCGGATTTTGTCTCTGCAAGCAAATTTAAAATTGGGTTACGTACAAAGTTCGAATAAGATAATTTCGATTCATTCTTGGAGCTAGATTGAATTTAATTATGTAGAGCTACATGCCAAATAAAATGAAAACTAATCAATGTTTGCCCCTGTTAGATGGCAATCCTTGCGAACACGAAAATGTTGCAATGCCTAAAAACAAAGATTAACAAAAGAGAGGACTTATTTATTAGTATATTTTCTTATTTTTAAATAAATGAGACTGAAGTAAATACAATTAATTGTATGGAAACGGCTATACTATGCACAAAAATGTTATAAAAATTATAATAATAAAAATGTGCTGCCCCTTAATAGCGGCAATCTTTACCAACACCAAAGATCGAATGAGCTGCCACCTTAAGGGGTATCACATTTAATGTTAACATTACATTTTCAATTTTGATTCTAACAATTTATGAATGATGCAACCTTTTCTTATTGAAACGTGAACTAGGTTTATTCATAAATATATACACAGAAATGTAACCAAAAGAAAATAAATAAAGAACATTATTCTGGTATGTCTATAATCACGTCCAAAAATAATGATAATTTTTAAACCTTATTCCCAAATATATGAATTCTTGCCTGAGAGTAAAACTGGTAGCACTGGAGCCTTTGCATATCCACCGAAAATATGTAACGTGTTTAGCCTCGTGTCGTTTGTGTTCTGCACGTTGATATCAATGGCGTATCGCCCAGCACCGCTATAGCGAGTGAAGTATTCGGTGTAGACGCCATCATTTTCATACATGTCAGCCCCTGAGAATATATCATATTCTCTGTAGACATTATTCGTAAATTCTTTAAGTAATACGAGAATTTCAAGTTTTACCTTTGCCGTTATCGTTCAGCAGTATCTTGACCTCGGTTCCATCTGGACGATGTACAGTTGCAACGACACTTGCTCTTATTACTGCCACGTTATCTCTTGACACTTTTGCATATATCTGTTAAAGAAACATTGATAGTCTGTATTATCTTTTTCACCACACAAAAATATCAGTTTTCCTGAATAAATTATTGAAATACTGTCCTTGTGAAATTACCTTAGGAACTTCCTTAGAAGTGAAATTTACTTCACTAAGCCACGATTTTATGCGAATTAGATTAGTTTTCGTCTCTTCTTTTCTATCGGAAGTAATCATTACGTTTACGTGTGCATCTACATTAGACGGATTACATATGTGGTATTTCCATTTTCCTGGCTAATATGTAAGATAACCGACATTATTGCGAGGCAGTTGATATTACTTATCTTATTGAATGGTTTTACCCCCTTACCGTAGCATTATCTATTTTAAATTGAACTGAACGCAAATTTGTGTCCATTGTACAAACAATGCTGTCGTTGTTACACGAAAATATTTTTCCGTTTGGATCTGATATGTTGACAACGATATTTTCACCATTAAATAACGTTTGCTGTGCATAACTATAGGAAATAAAAACAACCAAAGTTGATCCTACGACATGGTCCACGTCGAATGTACCATCGTTTGAAGTCTTGTTTTGTACCATAATTCCACGATTTGTGTTCTAGAAAAGCAAAAATATATTATTTATTTTTAAAATTAAAATTTTGTTTTAAGCATCAATTGAATGAAAACACTATGGGCTATGGAGGGATGAGTAGTCCTACAAGTATCTACAACATCTTTGTGTAATCTCAAGAAGTCATATACTTACAACGATGGATAACTCACTGCAGCCACCTTCAATGATCATTGAATTTAATATCGAATCCAGTGATTTGTCTGCGTTAATAGGGTCGTAAAACACTGCTTTACCACCCGTTATCTGCGATAGTTCTTCCAGACGTTTGGACGCTTTAGTACCAAATGCCAATGTATAAATAGTAACTCCACTTTGCTTGATTTGTGGCATGACATCGTTGATAAATGGATTAATATTCTCTTCGCCATCGCTGAGCAAAATAATGTTTGCTTTCTCGATTGAATCACCATCCTGGTGTAACATCTATAGGAAACACCAAGCAATTTGAGGTTTTTTTTAATAAACATTATGGCTGTTGATTTTCCTACCTCAATAGCTTTCAAAATACCACTTCCGATTCCCGTGTAACTTTCGGTCGTTTTAGGGATCTTTGCAATTAATTGTGCTCTGCTCGAATTGGTCACCAAAGTCATTTTAGCGAGGATTTTAGCAGTCATTGAAAATGAAACCATTCCAAGGGTCACGTTACATTCGTCTTTAATATGATATTTAAAAAGACGTAATGTGGCGTCCTGTAAGTGTTTTAAAGGTTGGCCCTAATGAGAATGACAAATTAAAATCGTTGTGAAATCCAGCTTGATATCATTTGCATTATGGTATAGAATTCATCAATATGGATTTGTTGAGGCAGAATTATTTTTTACCGCCATGCTATGCGAGATATCATAAACCAACGCAAACTTAGAGGAGGAATTAACCATCCCAACTTGGACGACATTGATTTCTGTAGTGAATTTTGTAATATTTCTTGGCAAATTTCTGAAATGAAATGATAGCAAATAAGTAATATAACTTGAAGTTTCATCTTATGCTTCTTTTGTTTTTCTGGCATGGAATCTATACCTCTTGTCTTTGAAGTCAACGTTGTTGAGAACAACGTCCAATACAGATCGGGTGTTACACATCAGGTTATGACTATTTGGTGCCGAAGGGTTGTGAAGATTGTTCTGGTTTTCATCATCACAAAACTCGTCAGCCTATAATTCCATAAATAGAGCTCAATGTACACTTTATCATTCTTAAATTAACTGCTATTTCATGTAGAAACTATCTCCCAAATTATCCTGCTTTGATCTGAAAATTTCCTCTGCTTAAATTGACAACAGATGAAATTTTAAATTGTCTAAGACTTAAGATACTGTCCCTATTTATTACTTATGAATGTTTAAAAATGAATTAAGATCATCGGATATATTATCAGCAAAATTCAGATATTAGATAAACGTAACTATAATATTAAAGTATTAATACAACTAGTTCCTCCCCACCCAAGATTGGACATAGTTTAGCTATACATAAAGTAAACAGCGGTGCAGGGGCGGATTATTCATAAGTTTAAGAGAATTTAATCCAAAGGGCCCTTGCATAGTCTTGTCCATGATTGGATATATGGAAGTTCAGGATGTTCGGGCCCTACCCTTAATACGTTCCTATAGACAAATTCACATCTTAGTTTGTTTTCAGAAAGAATATTACAAATTTGTACAATTTCTGGATCCACCCCTGTAATGCTTTTCAGGTCAAATGGTAGCCTAGTTACACGACAAGCTTAGGGCCCTGCCTGCATGGTTCAATCCGGCCTTGCAAGCTGCTACTGTAATATTCTGCTTGAAACTAAATGTCCTGATTAGCCTGGTGAATTTCTTCAATATTTTGAGCACATCCTACAGTATGTATAAATTCTGGATTAACAAATAGATATAATATGCTGATTATCTTACAGAGTCCAATTCTGGCATGTACATGAGTGATGCTTTACCGGTTCCATTCATTATCCCTGTTCGCAAATCTGGATAAAACGTGCAATCTTCGATGAGATTTTCATTGATATCCAAGATGCAAGGAGATTTTCCATCACTGCGACGAATTTGGCCCTTAATTTTCGATGTACAGCTGTTGGGCCGTATCTAAAATAAGTTCATTTTGCTTTCATTTATAGGCTTCTAGCGTTAATATTGAATGTTAAAATCCTTTGATTTTCATGAAGTAAGCATGAAGTAAGAAAACGGACCTTATTAAATTCGTCTCTGTAGAACATGGGATAATTTGGGTTTCCTCTTTCGCCGTATTCGTTGAAGACCCCATAACGCAGATGTGCCCACAGATGCAGGAATATCTTACTGTTCATCGTGTTCTTTGGCATATTGTTCTTGGAAGGGCTTTCCAGAAGAAATTCTGGAGTGACGTGTATGAATTGCCCTCGCTCCCCACATCCGCCCAATTGAAGAGTGTACGGAACGTAACCGTAGTTGGGATGAGGTGGGGCCACAAGTACTTCTGCCGTACTTGAGTAATCATGCTTAGGCACGAGTTTGTACTCGGGGTTTGTGGACCACTTGGATGGAACCACAATGGTGGCCTTTTCGAAAAAGGCTCTTTGTTTTGTGCTTTTATACAACATGGGCGATGCTTGAATGATCATGTCCTATATGTTGCCAAATATCAAATTTAAAGTACCATTAAATTTTGCACCAAGAGCATTTCCAAGTTTGAAAGGTCTGAATCCTTGAAACAAGACTTGGCATGGTTTTATTATAATATGAAGTTGTCACAATACCTTAATTGAGTCCAACAAAAGGTTGTTTTCTTCTACATCCTCATGGATAGCTACCACTAATCCCTGATAACCATTGTTATCGATGGTGACTTCAGCATAATATAGTTGACCATATTGGTTAATTAGTAATAGCATTAGCCAATATGAAATCGCCATAATTAACTGCAGGTATAACAATGATAAGTCGTTTATTACGAGATCTTTTTACTTTGAACATACTATATTAAAAAGTTCACTTCAGTAATTTTCACTATAATTATTATACAATAAAGCAGCCCCTATTTCATAAAAGCCCTAAATTTGTTCGTCATTAGTAACTTTTTCTTACCTTACTTTCACCCTATTTTCGACTCTATTTGGGAAAATACTGCTTCATATATACATCAGAAAATATGTTTATAAATGATATATAAGGATTTTTTTGTTTTCGAAAGGTGGCTTTGAATAAATATTTTCCTCGAAAATATACGCCAGGCTATCTGATTTGTCAAAAAAAAAAACGGCCCTTGCCCACGTATTCGTTGAGGTAACTAACTTCATGATAAGGAATTGTGGTTGAAGTTCATGAGAGAATGCTTATCCTTGAAAAATTCCATATGGCCAAGTAGAAATTTTGGCAATTTATATTGACATTTGAACGATCATGGCGGCGAATCCTAACCTGCTTTGATCTTATATTGATATCAATTTTGAAATGACATAATGCCATTTGATTATTTGTTAAATGAGCACACCTCATTTGTCTAATCCATTATTTAGGGTCAATATGAAACGATAAAAGGATTGTACTCGCCGTTAGTTAAGACAGTTACACACCTAAAATAACTCAAAATTACATTTGTTTTATAATATGACAACCGCACGTATAAACTTATACATATAGTATCGTAATTTTTATTTACACTTTTTACTTACTTGGCAATTATAAAATGGCCGAAAGTTGGGGGAATATATATATATATATGCTAATTATAGAATTAACGTATTGAATCAGTACAAGGAATTAACCGTTACTTAAAAAATCTTTGACTGGATCTTTGTAGGTAGAAAATTCTGAAAGATTTCCACAAATTCGTTGTTTAAATTCCAAGAAGGTAATGGGAAAATCACTAGAATTTTCAAAAAAATTGATCATTTCTTTCCAGGAATATTTCTGTGTATTTATGTGCAATTGCAAGTGGTTCAATGTCAGGGATTTCCGACAAACGGTATCACAATATAGGGTCTTTACTCCGCATACTCTGTGCAAATGTCAATTTGTGCATCCTTTATCGCAATTGCCAAGTATCTATAGCTTATCAGTATTTAGAAAGCTTTTTTCCATCATTGGAAAAAACCCTTCTTGTTATCGAAGAATAAGATTGGTTTTGCCCATTTCGTACATGATTGAGGAAAAATATTTGATCTAGATAAAAGCGCAAGTTTATAAAATCCTGGTAACCATTATCCGTTTCTAAGAAATTCTGATACTACAAGTTTGTTTAGGGTGTCTAAGTTGGCTGTAATAACATCACACAATCACTATCTGGCGTGAAATTGTATCTGACGACATCGACGACCAAAATATAATAAGTGCACTCTTTGTGTATGAAAGACGCACTGCTATCTATAGTATTAGACTCTATAAACGGATATTTCGTATTGTAAATGGTTACAACCACTAGTTATGAAAACAAAATTATTGTAAACTTATTTCCAACCATGATTGTTAAATTTAGATTATTTTAAAATTCGTTCTATGTATCTTAACTTTACTGAAGTTAGCATTATTTGTTGCATTTGTTACAGGTTGTGCTACAGTAACTATAAATACTGTATTATAGTGTGAATACCTCACGTTAAAAACAAGTATGAATTCAATTCAATACACACATTTTTACTAATTTTTACACCATTATACTGTTGAACCACGCTACTGCTATTTTCGGAACCTGCCCCCATTGCATGCTGCCCCTTCAATTAGGCTTCTCAGGCTTACTCTGAAGTACATACGGTTTGCTGCCTTATGGAAACCTAGGGTTCCCAATTAATATTAATAGGCGAGAATTGACGATATTAGAGAGTATCACCTTTTTTACAAAGGTCAATATGGATAAAAGAGGACTAAATTCGATGCAAATGGACAATATGTTTTTATTCCTTCAAAATGACCAGTACATTTGTTTAAAATTCAAAAAGTGAATACATGTTCTGCTAAGCAATAAGTTTAGAATATAAAATTTAAAAAAATACATGCATGTATGAAAAAAGCGATATGGTTAAAGCTTGTTAATAATGAATGTACGTAATGATTTTGTACTCGTACGAAGTTCAACTAAACTATGATAACATATTATAATTACTTTGGCATGATTTGAGCAAGGCTACTTATGGGCCATATTTTCAATACCATATTTTTCATTAACATTGCCCACTATAGACGCTCGATCTTGGTTTTTATTGGTATACTCAACTCCCATGTTTTGTTCTCCATCAATCTCCGTATGCCCTTTTTTGTTCTTGGAACACACCTTTACGAGGACGACAACCACTATTATAACGACGACTGCAGAGGCCACAGCTATTATTATGATAATGTACATCGGAAATACATATACATCGTTTGTTATTTTCAGTTTTTCGTGCAATGGGAAATCAGCAATGGCCGCACTGGACAGTTGTCCAGCATTGCCTTCATTGTCTAGAGCCCTAACAGCGAAATAGATGTTCCTGCTCGGATTGAGGGTAGATAAGGTTTGTGCTGATAGAAACTTGATTACAATCGAGTGTTTTTCGTAGGCTGGAAGAGGGTCCATACTTCCATTTACGACCTCAAAATCAGAGAAGCTTTGTTCAAATGACCGGATGAGAAACACAGAGTCGTGATGGTAGCGAAGCTGAATGGTAGTGGCTAGAAAACACAAAAATAAGATTGTATAATTATATGTAATAATAAAATATGCAACTATGTAATAATAAAATATGCAACTATGTAATCTTTATAGTTTGGGACGTAGGATCTGATAGTCAGGTAGCTAAACAGAAATTCAAAATTCTAATTGCGCCTACCTTGACCATCGTACATATCATCGCCTGTAGAAGTCCACTCCAAATGGACTGTTCTTTCTGTGAAATCGGTTCTCACGATGCGTAAATCTGTGATCTTTCCCGGAGAAATTGAGTCTTTTGAGGTCCATTCTTGGAGAAGAAACGTTCCCGCCGAATCGAACCTTTGAAAATCTTCAACAGGTTCCATTGAACCGAAATCGAGATTTTCTTCGGAAACCCCACTATAGATGGCAGAAGACTCAAACTTTTCATTGACTTGTGGCAAATCCTTGATGGGGAATTCAGCACGGGGTTCTTCTTTTTGGATTTCTACATTAAAAAATAAGAAATATGAATCAAAGTTAAATAACACGAGTTTATCTATATAAAAAAAACAATGGTTTGAGAGTTAAAGGGAACATAGTTTTTATTTTTTTTAGTGCAAATAGTCGCTTACCTTCAGATAAAATAGGCATGACAGGTGCCCTTTGGCTCTTTGGAGCTTGTATTCCATTGCCTAAAAGTCGTGTTTC
>JAUJYV010000175.1:0-78500 GCA_033995625.1 Ophyiulus pilosus
CCACGTCACTCGTTATGCGAAACAAACGCTCGTTAAGCGAGTCATTTTTTAAAAATTTATATTGCTCGTTATGCGAACCACTCGTTATGCGAGGTGCTCGTTAAGCGAGGTTCGACTGTATCTGCAAGACTGCACTGACATTTCGATGAACCTCCCATGCAGCCAGGTTGGATGGACACCCTGGACTATTTTTGGGGACAAAATTGGCGTATATAGAAAGGGTAAAGCAGCTTTTTTATGGTTGCTCATAAAATGGTGCGTCGAATTCCCTACCCCTTGAAAGCATTAAATGTCTTTCATAATTAAAATTTCTTCAAGGACGCGAAACAGGCCAGACTATCATTATTAATAGTTATGTGGTTTTTATGAGCAAAAAGTGATATCGCGGGGCTGGGGATCTATAGCGTTTGCACACGTAATATTTATGTTATGTCAAAATTATGATGCGGAGGATCTGACAGGGTTGAAATGTTAATCTCGTAAAAATTGGTACTTAACATTTGCTTTTATTGGCGGCTGAATTTTAATAAAACGCTTGTGGAGAAATATTTGGCAAAAGGGGGATGAACGCTCAGATGAAGGGGGTATAAGAGACGGCACTGAGGGGGTAAAGACTAAGCCTTAATTATACATTTGAAATGTATTAAATTTTCGTTTTATTGCTGAATTGAAACATGAAACAAATTCTGATGCCATTTCTGCGCCACTGACAATTTAACCCTCCTTTTTTGGGCACCCTTCAGAGTTGGGCCCCTCTTTAATGTGGGCAAGGTCAGAGTCCAGGAAGCTGAAAAAGTTACTTTTAATTGTGCGTTTAGTCGTGTCATGGCCTTCATCGGGAATCTTATTAGCAGGTTGCATCAAAATATGGCGATGCTGGTTTCAACAGGTGATTCCAACATGCGTAGGGTGTAATTTTAATGACAGATTAAATATAGCACACTGACACAATGTATTGATTTGACTTTGGTAATAGACAGTAAAGAGTTTGAGCCATCCAACGTTAACGAGAAACAGCGCGGGAAGCCCGGAATGGCATTGGAATGTCATGCTTCGCATAGGGTAGTCCTTGACATTCCGGGCGACCAGCGCTGTTTTTTGTTATCGTTACCGTTATAGTTTTGTTAACGTTGGATGGCTCAAACTCTCTAGTTTTAGCATGCCAGTATCTTTATACTTACCTTAACTTTAATGGTGGGACTGGGAGTAGTGACTGATTGGAGTAACTTAACGTAATGGGTGCGCATGCGTGGTTCTTCTCTTCCCAATATTAAAGTTAAGGTAAGTATAAAGACGTTGGCATGCTAAAACTGTCTATTATACGAGTTGAGTGTACCCTTTAATGGAGCCCCATCACTTTGAGGATCTACATATATTTTATTGAAGGCTTTAAGTATCCAAGTATAACATTACTTGAGGCTGAGCTACCCACACACCACACATACGTACATACTATATGCTATTGTAAATTTTGTAACTTTTAAATTAAAATTGTTACTATTGCTGGATTAGAATGTCTTTTAGCGACCATTGGTTGCTAACTTTATTTGGGAATTAAGGAGAGGGGTTTCATAACTCATTTGTGGAATTATAATTAGTTTCACTCCAAATAATGGGGATGGCTATCTCCAAACAGTGCAAAACTATTGTCCAAATTGAATGGAAATTCTTTCAAATGTACCTTCATCGCCCATCTTGAAAGGTTTGATTTTTCTGAACGTCTGTTTTCCCCCCTCGCTTGATTTCAAAATTTTCACCATCAAATAAATGGAAAATAATTTTTTAAGCACCGAGAAGAGCCTTGCCTTGACATCAGATGTGACTTTTTATGTATTTGTAATAAATCCTGACTAAGAAAATGCCATCTTTATTGGCCTAGTCGTTAACCGACTTTTTTGTGGACGATAACACACTTCATATCTCAGTTGAATTTCCCCTCTGAAAGTAAATCATTGTCGGGTATCGCTGCAATAAATTATTTTACAAATATATATATTTTGGCCATTTGCTTATTAACATTTTTAATTTAAGTCATGATAAGCTTAGATTTCGTAGAAATACGCATGACATGTTTTATCCAAATACCCTTGTGACTATGGACGCCCACGAAGTGGTGAATGAGAACTGTCATAAGAATTATTGAAATGGTGTGAAACTAGCTATGTGTGGGGACTATCAGAAAAAAAAACGGTAATAAATTTAAATTATCTTTCAGATATTTGGTACTAAAGAATTTGTCTTGAAAAGGAAGTGTTATGTGTCATACAATATTTCATGAAAAATAACATGGAAAACTTTAATAACTTATGAAAGCTACTAGAATTTAGTATAAATAATAACGAGGTTTTTTGTTGTTGTTTTTTAAAGTAAAATACTCGAATTTCAAATACTAATTTAGAAATTCTCCTAAGCTTATTCATCATTTCCACGTTTCTTGGAAACGTGTCCAAGATAGTATAAGAAAGTTGAGATCATTTCAGTTTTCGGAAACTACATCTTCGGTTCGCATTTCGCATGAGTCCCACTTCGTTTAATATAGACTTAAGTTTGGGATTTACGACTAATTTTAATTTTCAAAAATTGCATTTGGATCAAAATCAATTATTTTATTATTATTTATTTTTTTATTTTTCAGGTGGTTCAAATAGTAGTGTTGAAATGTTCCAAACGACAACGATTGAATTGAAAATTCTGGTAAGAACCATCTTAATTATACAATAAAAAGAATAGCTAATTAAGCTTGATCTAACAGCAATGTTCAATCAACATTCTGTAAGTCCATGGACAGTAAAATAAATAAATTAAGAACGATTTTTAAACCAAGCTAGTGAATATATTCAAATTTTGCAGACAGATTGCCACTGTCAGTCACTTGTTTTCAGACTAACAAGCTGATATCTAATAGTTACAAAACGCCTAGACAGCAGTACCAGATAGTGGTACCATGAAGAAGTCCCCAAAACGGTATTTTATCTTTGAATGGTGGAAACCATGGCAATATTTGATAAATAGCGATTATAAAGTCATCCAAATCGAGTTTCCTTGCCACATACAATATATCCTCCTCGGCATTGTCATCTCGTTTGTCGAAATCCGCTAAAGTCGAACAATTGAAAACATTTTGCACAAACAGAGTGTATTCTGCACCCACCTAAGGAATCCACACACCATTATAACTGCAATATGTCTTTACCTGAGGAGTAAATTCAAGGTGTTAAATGCTGCCTTGCCCATACTTTGATTGCACTGAAGGGCCCACAACAACAGGTACTGTCATAACAATAAATTTCAGCTCAGACTTGACACTTATTGTTTTATGACAGTGGGGGGAAGACGAAAGTCACGGTGCCCAGGTGCCCCCACCTCCTTCTTCGGCGAATAACCCCCACCTTTTTTTTTTCTTCTTCCAGTTTTTATTGTCTCTTTCATTTTTCTACGTTATTGTTTGGGCTTTCTTAGTTGTATCCTTCCCCCCTTGTTGGTGCACATGCCCCCCTGCGTATTAATTAGGCCTACTTTAGGGGCTGGTGATTTGTGGGTAATTGATGCTGTTCCTTGTGTACAGGGTGAGTCTTGAAGACCTGTTCAGAGCTACTAATGGCTTGCAAGCCCATCGATATCATATCAGTGACGACTGTATTATTCCGTACGTATAATTGCTTGCTTAATGGCAACATTAAAGAGAGCCTTGAAATGCAGGATCCAGGTCATTGAAATTCAATGAGTGGAATTTCCATTGTGGTTTTCATAGAAGAAATTCACATTCACCATTTTGGGCTATTTGACTGGTATCTTGCGCTACTTGGCTGGGTCATTACAAGAAGTAAAATTCAAGTAATGTTGTTATGAGGTGACATTTTCAACGTATACGTATATTATTTGAAATATTCTGAAGTAATTTTGGATTGTTAAACTTTACCCAATATACAATAATTGTAAGTTCACATAAATTCGATATTGTCAATTCTAATTATTAAGAATGCAATATTGCAACATGATATCACTCAATCATTGGTCATTTAATTAATATACAGTTTTCGCATGCCAACGTCTTTATACTTACCTCAACTTCAATGGCGGGAAGGGAAGAACCACGCATGCGCACCCATTACGTTCAGTTAGTTCATTGGGTAGTTCAATGCGTGGCTCCTCCCTTCCCGCCATTAAAGTTAAGGTACGTATAAAGACATTGGCATGCGAAAACTGTCTATTAGTTGTATATACATAACTGTTTAGAAGATACGTTTATGGTACTCTTGCCACTTAATATATCTTGAATATCTTGAAGATTATTTTTTAAAGGGACCATTTCAAGAATTTGTAACAATATAGCCATACATGATATTTACAGATGTATTCTGTAATACGATTATGAAAACATTTACCAAAATTCCCATTAACCATTGCCACAAACTATGTTTAATGTACATTCATGAGCACTTTATGAGTGTTACATTATCTCTGTAATACAGTTACATTTTTCATTGCATTTCTTTGTAATGCATCTACATTCTTCTTTGCTAAGACTGGAGTCAGCCCCGTTTTCATTGAGATCGATCTCTTGCTCAAGTACGAGTACAGCAAATTCTATACTTGAAAATGTAACAAATAAGAGTCTTTTAATGCTGAAGTTGCCCAAAGTGCTAATGCTTCAGTGATACCCAGAAATGGAGGTTGGGTCAGGCCGTTAATATCTCGGTTCTGGAAATTGGACACTCAGAAAGTTAGAACATAAAATTCAGAAAAAAAAGACCATCCAAAAACTGCGGCAATAAAACAATCTTGAACCCTCGTTTTCATTTCCATGCTACAGGGATAGCCGAACCAGTGTTTTTGGACATGGATCTCGAGGAATTTCGTCCAAAGAAAAATGGCTTTATTGCTGATAACTCTTCGTCTTTTGGGAAACATAAAACAGGAAATGCGGTTATGAGTCCATCGTAATATACAGCATGCCTAGTTCTATTGAAGCAACCATGGGAATAAAGGGTAGAGTGGACACAAGACTCGTTTCTTTGTGTTGTCACATAAGTTATCGGGGAGCAGCACTGACAGGCAATGTCACGGTTAGAAGAGGTTGAGAACACTTTAAGAACACTTGGGTATCATTTAGACGACCTCATGAAGCTGGTACAAATTGACTACAGTGCATAGCATCCATAACATGGTGGCGCTGTTGTCCACCATGTTGGCAAACTTGTGTTCTGTAAACTTTATTGCAAATATCCTATAAATTCTTCTTCTTAACAATATGGCTTTTGGTCATATTCGGGGTGGAATTGAAAGCAAACTTTCAAAACTATTTGCAAAATACTGTAAAGATTCATGTGGATCTTCCACCTTCATTTTTGTTGTCAAGATTATCACAATTGTCAAAGATAATCAAACTTGGACAATCAGAGTATTTGACAAAATGTTTATTTTCAAATAATTGTGAAGATTCTTGTGAATTTTTCAACTTTATCTTTGACAACATTGTCAGATTTGCCCAACGTTGTCAAACTCGGACAATCAAGAGTATTTTAAATAAATTTTCAAAACACGATACTGTAAATGTTCATGTCGATCTTCCAGCTTATTGTTTGTCAACATTATTGCAATTGGCCAAGATTGTCCACTTGGACAATCACAGTATTTTGCAGTAAATGTACGTTTTTAAAAAAGATGCAAATATGTCTACCACCTCCATTTTTATAACACGAATTAGCACATAACTTTATGAACCGTCCCTCGCATTAAAAACCCACAAATCTATTCATAGAAATGTGCGTTTATATCTGGGAGACCTTGTGCTTATTGTCCTTTGTTATTATTTTCCACCTCATAATAAATAGTCGTGATAAGTTTTCCCACTTTACAACGTATATTTATTAGTTTGATTTTTTGTTGTTTTGTTTTCATCTGCTTGCTCAGCCAGTGTGAAAGGCGCCAACAATAATGCCATGTTTTAGCAACTAAAGAGTGACAAAAGAATGTAAATGAAACAGCTTATCCAAAATGCGTTTTCCCTTTTGAATTGTCCAAGTGCTACTTGCAAATGAATGCATCGTTAACTTTTCAATCTCTCTAATAACCGTGCCCGAGTGGATAAATTAAAAAAAAAGTTTTTGGTGCGTTTTAATGGCCGCCGGCCACATTTCTCGCGTTCAATTTTCTTGCCTGCTTGTTTCATTGTTTTCTCTTGTTTTTTTATTCTTACCCAATTGTTGTTGGTCGTTTAAAAAAGTCGCATTCTCGAACAGTTAAGTTAGCTGATTAAGATCAGTAATTCCGAATGCTATTCTTTATTATTATGATGTCTGCCAGACGAAAACAACAGAATACTGACCAAGACCTCTGTAGTTTGGGCGCTATGGGGACACCTTATGACGCCCATTTTGAGGAGAGAATTTTTTTCGGTTTTCCTAATAGTGCAAAAAACCGAACTTGTACCCACGCATAACACCCTTGCCAAAAATGCTATGAATCAGAAATAATTGTTTTTTTTAAAAAAATTTGTACAAAATTCCTGAATTTGTCAAATGGTTTCATTGATGAGATTGCCATCTGAACCAGTATGACAGAAAATAAGTACGTAATACGTTTTTTCAGAAAATGTCTACATGTTTTCTAATAGAAAATCAAAATATGACAGCTGGAATATACAGAAATAATGGGATTACTGTTCAGCACCCCCTGGTGACGATTTGAGAGTTTAGTATGTCATCTACAAATTAACATTCGAAGATTTTAACATGGTGCAAAAAATTATCTTTTCTGGAGTGCCAATTTCAAAAGTAATTGGGCTTTTTAAAAAATTTCGTACAAAATTCCTGAATTTGTCAAATGGTCATATTAATGAGATTGCCATCTGAACCAGTATGACAGAAAAGAAGTACGTAATACGTTTTGTTAGAAAATGTCTACTTGTTTTCTAATCCAAAATCAAAATATGACAGCTGGCATATACAGAAATAATGGGATTATTGTTCAGCACCCCCTGGTGACGTATGAGTGCCATATACAAAATGACATTCGATGATTTTAACATGGTACGAAAAAATGACCTTTACTTGAGTAATAGAGTGTAAAAATTGTATAATGCAGGTTCATAACCTAGCCACAAGGGGACACTGAAGCAAATAAGGGTGTTCATAGACAAAAACATGTTTATTCATAGTATAAAAATCGAAAGTTTGAACAATCTGTAAAATTCAATGCAAAATCAGCGAGTTTGGGTGGTTTAGTAGTATCTACATATCTCCAGATTTATGGTGTGAAATGTGGTAACGATGTCTAATTTGGTGTCATGCCTTATTTGAAATGTTGATCGTGTTTTATCAAAATGTTTGTGTAACACTTTTAATAGGTGTCCGAATAAATTATTGTTGAAAATCATGTCCTGTTCAATGAGGTACGTGAGCTTCGTTCCAATGACCAAATGAAGGTTGGTACACCCACATTGCATTAAGGTGGTAAATTACCCCGTTAAGCAGGTGATATGGCCACAAGAACGGAAGTGTGTTACTAAGAGTATAGATCGATGCTTTTAGAAAGCAACTTTTGTGATGATTCTATGTAGCATGACTGTGCCAAAACATAAATGATGATAGTGAAGACAAGTGTTATTGTTAATAAGAGATCGATAGCTTTTTGATATCGTTGATAAGCATCGATATTGGACCCACACATATCAGTCGTTCGTTCCAACATTTTACCTCAAATTCCATTGCCTTAAAAGAGGACAAGTCAACGGATGATTAGTTGTTTGTCTTAACCCCTTGCTCACGACCCTAATAATTACTCACTAATTGAAAGGGTGGTACATTTTTCATACACGCCTATTATGTCATTAAACTCAAAATGCCTCGTTTTTTGTGAGTGGGCAAGTTATAAAGTAGGCAGGTTTCAGATCTGGCTGATTGGACTTTGCTGGTGGAATCTTAAACGCACTGTGAATCCCACCAAAGCTATGTCAACATTAAGCATATGTTACCTGAATGCATAACATTTTTTTATTATTTTTTATAAGAATGATTATAGCAGAGCTTTTAGCATTTGTTAAATTTTCGAAATGCAAATAGAACAAAAAATATGCTCATTCTTTTATTATTTTATTTATTTTTATTTTTTTTTTAAATAGAAAACTATAATTAAACACGTGATTGATGTACAGAATATTTTAAAACATGTTAGCAACTTATCGTAATTTATACATAGCTTATAATATGAAAAGAAAATCAAACTATTGATTTTCAGGAACATGAATGGTAATTCAAATTTTGTATTTAATATATAGCTTCACTAGTTAAAGCTTGACTAGGCATGATATGTATAATTTACATGTAGGTTTGATGATGATAGTCAGCTGTGTTGGGAAGTAATTGAGTACATTGAATGAATTTGAGTAACGAGTAAAAATATTGAGTATAAAGAGTAAAAGAATACTGGGTACCTAGAGGAATTGAATGCAAATGTACTCAAAACGTACGAGTACAATGCACTCGATTACAAAAATGTACTCACAATAGGTGATTACAAATGTGCTTGAGTATTAACGTAATCTGAAATTGAGTGCCAATGTACTAATCGAATGTGACTAGAAATACTTTTAAGTAATTGAGTAATTAAAATGAGTACTTCGAAATGAGGGTCATCCTAAAAGCTAATATGAATGTATCCTAATTTTTCCATTTCTATACTTATGATTCTTTTGTTATCGGATGTACTGTTCTTTTTTCACCTTTAATTATTAAGATTTGTCTAATGTTTAAGAGGTTTCATTTTGTGTTCTCATATTCATTACGATTTTTAAAAAATTTTTTTGTTTCTGCTTGTAATAAAACCGACGGTGTTTCAAATAAATTGAGTTCCCTAATCAATACTTTTGCGATCCGCCAATACTCGCAATCAGTACTTCTGCTCTTGAGTACATGTTTGCTCAAGTATGATTACTCATTTTATATGACTACTGATTACATGTACTCTACTTGTACTATAGAGTATGACCCCCCCCCCCCCAGCATCGTTTATGGACATTCCCTGTTGTGAGCCACGAGTTGCACTATTTTACCGACATATTTATACTTTTCTAAAATATATATTTGCTCTTTTAATTTTCATTTCTATGATGCACTCGAAAACAATCTTATTTCAGCACTCTATTAATTAAGAAATCGAGTGATCTTTGTGATATGCAGACTTCATTTTCGTGTTGATTAAAATGATATTGATTTTAATAAACAGTTTTCTGGTAGGCCAACAATATTAGCTGTAGGACTAAGCAACACCGCATTATGATATGGCGTAATTTTGCACGATAGGTTTTAATGATTTTTCTATCTTCCGATTGCTTTTCGGTGCAATATTACGCCGAGACTGAGTTTTGTTTCCGAGAATCTTAATTAAATGTTACGAACCCTCATATATTTATTTTACTTTTAATATGCAAGATTACAATGCCGAGATTTTGTTGTGAAGCCATGCATTTTTAACGTCTTTGTTATTTATAGTCTTTTGCCTCGTCATCTACGCGCTATCCAAGCGCTATATGAATCATGTTTCTCCGATTTTACACATTTTTATTTGAATAATACAAACAGCACCGCCACAAAGATTGATTTCAACTCATGTGTTTATTAAATGAAATGCAAATAACTTTTCTATTTCGCGAGGATTCATGTACTCGTCAGGCACCTACATCCCCCAAAATTTTCACCCCAAAGTTAATAAAAGTGGAGATATTTGCTCTTATTTCATATATGAGCATTGTTATGCAAATAAAGTAATGCGAAACTTGAGCATAAAAAAACACAAATTAAATCCCAAGCTCTAAAAAAAAAAAAGTGATGACTAGGGTATAAATATTATTAGGCGTGCTTTGCAAATTTAAATTCGCAGTTGAATCAAGATTTTGATAAACTCAACTTGCCATACGTGTAATACTTGTACCAATTTTAAGTTGTTGAAGAGCGTGACATCACTGACATGTGAGGTTCTGTCCAAAATGTTGGATTTTTACATGTAGTTATTAATAGGTGGAACACGATGATGGAATTGTAAAGGACGCTATGCATGACAAGGTCGTTGATCATAATGCTGTATTAATGACTTAAAACCTGTTTGTAGTTATTTGTAATTTATAACTCAGAAACGGTGATTTATATGCAAAACAAATGGCTATGTTCATTCTGTAGAGCCATGTAAATTCTTTTTAAATTCGATGTTTTAAACATTAGTAATTAGCAAATTAAAAGAGATATATATATATTCAGTAAAATTAATGTATATCTACAGTACCAGCAAATTCAATTAGCATATAGAAGTAATTTACTAATGAGTGTTCTAAAGTTTTTTAGCTTATAGCAGGTGAATAAAATAATTGGAAACACTTGTTACAGATGTTACTGATCTTCATTGATATTATGTCGACCCTCATTTTACCTTCAATACATCCTGAATCCGGCTTGGTACAAATTTTAAACAATCTATTCGTGATTTGGTAAAGAACTTAAAAGTTACTGAAGGGCTATTGGAGGTGGGAATCTGGCCGATCACCATATTAAGAAATATGTAGCTGTAATTACTGTTTCTATTGTTTTGTCACAAGCCAAATGGTGTAGAACGAACATAAGAAATTTACCTTTTTGTCTTCATGTCGACATTATTCCATATTTTAAACTTGCATTTTCAAAATTATCATGAGATTAATGATGCACACCAGTAGTGTGTTCAGGTTATCGTGTTTTTAATTGCAAGGCCTATATTTAAATTTGAATTGGCTTTATGAGCCAAAATATAACCCAATGGAATTTTGCCATTAAGGGCAGGATGCACAGGAATGAAGCGGATACGTGATGGCCTTTTTATTTCGGGTAACTCATTTCCAAATCTATCTGATTAATATATTATAAAAGTTTAAAATTAATGAGAGTTCCCCCTATCTGATAATTAAGCTTAAACAAAAATTGCCCCCTTTATACAGAACTATAAGCCTGAATGTATACTGCGTCTATGGTTTTTTTATATTTTTTTTATTGAAATAAGTTCAATCGCTTCCGTTCTGAACTAGTACAATTGCCATTATTATGGCACCTATTAGCTTCATAAATTATCACAGTTTTGTGATTTTATTTAAATCTATGCGTTTCCGGGGGACGTTATGGTTCGCTGTTTTGAAATTTTGCGAGTTATTGTTATACAACATAATAAGATCAGTAAAAAATCTGCATCAAACTTGTGTTATTGTTATACATTTCAAAACATTGTTGGAAATGGAACACAAAAAGCCATCATATCCTCCGACTATTAAAATAATAGAGAATAAGGCGGGATTGAACATTATTATTGTGCAAGCAGACATACATGAAGGTCAGTTCAGTCGGTAATAACAGCATTTCGGAGTTAGTTTTAATTTGCCAATATGGATGTGTCTACAGGGTGAAATTCTGTCATCAGTAGTTGAAATGCAATTCAGTTATTCATGTTGAGATTGCATTTGACATCTTGTTGGGTTGATATTGTATAAAAGACAACTTTTAAGATATTCGAGTTCAGTCAGTTGGTCACTGACTGTATTGCCCTTATCATGACATGTCACCTTCTAAAGACATGGTCAACCACCACAAATATTGTATTTTAAAATTTAAAATATCTTGTTGGGTTGATATTGTGGTAAAAGACAACATTTAAGATATTCAGAACAAGTCAACTTTTCAAATTGGTCAGTGATTCTTTAAAGCTGATTTGGTCACTGATGTCACATTCTAAAGACATGGTCAACCACCACAAATATTTCATTTTTATTATTTTAGTATAAAATTAGGTAGCCAAAATGGATATTGTTTATGCTTAAAATTAGAGGCAAGTTTAATTTTGTCATTGAAGACTAGAACATTTTGACATGAGTTTTGCAAAATTTTATTTTTAAACTTGCGCAATAATATTGTTTATGCAGCGTATATGTTTTATGACAACTCATAATCGGCACTTTTGCCGATACTTAATGCAATTACATTGATATATCAAAGTAATTAATTGATAATGGCATTTAACAAGTGCCGAACTCATCTTACATGCACTTTGATGCAATAAACAGAACGGAAAATGGATGATATGAAGTTGATTATTAAGGCGGTTTCTCTGTGGATAGTCTATTAATAAACTTTTCTTTGAAATGATATTTATGAGAAAAGCGTATTGAAATGTAATGTCAAACAGCACAACATTTGACAGCTAGAAGTTGCTCTTGAAAGGAGATTTTGCAGTTGGTAAAGTGTTACACAATGCCGCGAAGCTATATTGATTTATTGATATTTTTATTCGTTTTTAATGTTATATCCAAGGAAAACCTCAAATTATCGTATCATGTTTATTTGGAAGGACATGACATATAAACTAAAACAATTTCACATTGCATTTTCCTTATTGAGCAATATGGCAGCCATGTTGAAGCATTCACGTGTCATCTGTTTAGTTCTGCCGAACTTAATTACCAATTAAATTTGTGTAGATCATATAAGTTATCTGGCACGTTCCAAATACAGATTTATCCTTATTTTTAAGAGAAATAGCAATGCAAATCCTTTGCACCGCCATCTTGTTAGCTCACTAGCGCCACCATTACACGCACCATTCAAATTCCACTGGCCCGTGAGTGGTGACGTTACACCTTTACAGTCTAATAAGCTTCGTTGTATAAAATTAGGCAGTTCAAATTTATATTGCCTGTATTGGACGAACTTTAATAATGCATTTTCGTCATTTAAAATCGACCATTTGAAAAAAATACAGGATGCATTTTAATGGTTGTTTGTTTGTTTGTTGTCAACGAGGGGGGGGAAAGAAGAATTTTCGGGGCTTTTGTTGTTTACGATGGGATTTGCAAATGTTTTTGTTGGTACAATTTTTCACAGGACATTGATGCGTGATACTTCCTTTTCAGATGATATTTTTGATAGTTTTGAAGCGCGCATACATTGGCCCACTTGTTTATTGTGTGCTCCATTATAACGCGTTTTAAATTTGGCTAATCATGGATTCCAGCACCGGATGCAATTAATGCCTGGCTGCGTTCAGCTTATTATGACATGGCTGTGTAGTTTTCAGCAGGTTATTACGTGTATATTGGTGATGAAAACAATCCTTAATTTAATTATTATATTGTAGCCGCAGTTGTTGGATGTTTGCTTTTGATTGCAAATTGTCAGAATGTAAACCCGTGAAGGACAAAACGTGGAAAATATTCGAGATGGTCAAAGAATATGATGAATTAAATTATAAAACCACTCATAAATTTAAAAAAACAAGGCCTTACTTTCAAAAGGTGTCTGACAGCCTTAACGTGGCTGGAATGTCACTGTATTGCATTCATATGACATTCCAGTCATACTTAAGGCTGCCAGCTACCTTACATAATGAAGTTGAATTTTAAGGTACATCATATTCATCTGAAGCCACTTTAAAGTTCATGATTTCCAACATGTAGAGTGCTGGAATACCAAAACAGCACTTGATGTATAAGTTGTGAAAACTGAAAACAAAAGGAATTTGCATCATTTTTTTTGTCTGTAGTAAATCCAAGATTCTGGTTATTTAGTTTTGGACCCTCATTCCCCAACCACAATTTCATCATCGTTGACGGTCAGTGCGTTTACTGTGTGCTGTAAGTAATATATCCTCCTTTGGAGTTGATGCAAATGAGGTCGTGTTGAACCACTACCCACGTCCATTTATCATTTTCATGGCATATACGCAGAGGCGAACAACAATGATAAAATGCGTCGGAAAATACCTAAAGTCTGGCAAAATAAATGTCTCCCATTTGTCTTACTGCATTTTGCGTGGCAAAAAAACCGAAAAGTTGATGGAAAGGCAGCATGGACAACTCCAATATGCAATGGAAGTAAAGAAAAAAGCTTTCATATCACTCTTCTTGAAGAGAAAAAGCTTGGTGTTTGGGGTATGATAAGGATGAATTGAAAAGTGGGCGGCTAATGATGTATCAGGTGAGGATGATCCTGTATGAACACCAGTTATGTGAAACCCACTCCCTAATGAATAATCATTGGTGATTATCTTTGA
Source organism: Ophyiulus pilosus (assembly GCA_033995625.1). Taxonomy (NCBI): domain Eukaryota; kingdom Metazoa; phylum Arthropoda; class Diplopoda; order Julida; family Julidae; genus Ophyiulus; species Ophyiulus pilosus. The sequence goes on from JAUJYV010000175.1 coordinate 14,062, forward strand.
GAAGTCATTGGAACACGTGGTCCATGTTTGATTTTTGCTAGTTATGCCTTCAAGCAACAAACATCTAAAGCCCGGTATGCACCAGAGGAAACATAAAGAAACACGAAACAACAACACGGTTTTCAAAACATGTTTTGAACAAAAGTTTGCTTACTAAGTTTGCGTCCAGAAGTTTCATGAAACTTTTGGTGAAAATGGCGGTCCGGATCAAAGGAAAAAGGCACAAATCGCCCATCATTTGTCAAATATGGTCCACATATGGCGATGTATGGCCCATACATGGCTATAAATGGCCCATACATGGCTAGAAATGGCCCATCAAGGGTTAAATATGGCCCACACATATCCACTCGGGTAATAATGTAGTCGTTAGCATTACCAATATGGCGGATCGACCACGCCTACATCTCTCATTTCATAAGAGGGTTGCAAGAGCATTTTGGCACCCCTATAATCGTTACTTCACGCTTATCACGCTACTGGGTTTTGGTAAGCCGACTGCCATCAGCGTGACATCATCCGAATTTCTACAAGACTGTAACGTTGAAAAAGTTGTTGAGTTCAGTGGCATTTCGGCCCTTTTAAGCCTCGCATTCCCTGCACCTGTGTAGTCATCCCTTTGGTCGGACGTCCGTTCGTTAATTTTCTTTTTTTTCTTCTCCCCATTGCATATGGCTATCCTTTTTTTGAAGGCTTGTTAAGTTGATGGAAGAGAAATATCAGGTCATAAAGGTAACAAAGTTGGCCGTAGATGCAGTTGAAAAATGAGTGACAGGTACAAGCTCGGTTAAGGTTATCATTTACAACACGTTTCACTCGTGTATTACAACGAAGATTATGCATAACTATTGTTAGGGGGATGGACTATCTGACGTTTTGCCGTTTGGGATAGATAGCCTGCCCTCACTCACCCTCTTTCCCCTCCGTACACCGGCGGACATGCTGATCACTCATTTGTTTCTCTTCCATTTAACACATTGATATTGTAACCTTTTTGCTATTTATCCCCTAGGTTTTTTTTTTACCGAAAATGTTTAGCGATTTAGACTGAGTGATGAGACTCCAACCCGGTGAATATTTGTCCCAAAACTACGGTCTGATCTTCCCTTGAGCTCACCTGATATTGATTGTTGGGAATTTTAATTCTGCAAAAACATAAACCTCTGAAAATATCAAAAAGTAGCAATTTCAGAATGTTGCAAAGTTTGAAAATGTTGAATCGGTTGTTGTCATGGACTCTTGTAGAAATACTTCTGAAATTGCTTGAGCTAGGATGGACTGTCTGTAAGCAACTTTGTGTCCATATCTGTCAACACACTTAACATACAAACAAAAAGTTATTCGACGTGTTGACATTAATGTATGAACCATTCAGAATCATGTTTCCAGAACACCTTAGCCATGGTGACATGTGTGCAAATAGATATACTAAAATGATATGATAATTTAATGTCATGCAAATAATATACTAACACTTAAATTATCATTGTTTTAACTGCAGTATGTTTGCAGTATTTAATTGGCAGAAGCTATATTTCAAGTGACCTGCATGATTAGGGCAAGGTGCTTTAAAACGTTTTTATAAGGGGTGAAAATTTCACTTTAAATGCAATCGATGGTTAAGGTCCTTCACCGAAATTTGTAACACTGTATCGTGTTTGAGTGAAGGCCTACCCACAATTCCGTAGTCTCGAAACCGTGTGTGAATTGCCGATGAGGTTCGTGACCCTAGATTTATCTAAATGTTAGCTATTTTATCCCCCTACGTGGTCCTACGTGTTACGGGTAACATAGAGGCGCATATTTCTGGATGTATGACAGCATGCAAATTAATATTCGCACTAAGCCTGTCATCCTTTTCAGACAAGATTCCGGGCCATCGAAATTTAACCCATTGACTCTCCATCGGGGTATATTTTTTGTGGGAGGGGGGGGGGAGAAGAAGGAGGGGGGAAGAACTGATGTCGCTGATGTGCCGCCTTATAAATGATGGCTGCTTTTCAATGTATTGAAGTCCTGTTTGACGCGTTATATTTGCGCATATATAACTTGTCATTTTTGGCCTTATTATATATGCACATCACTTGCTGTCACACCCCCTTTTCACTCCTTTTCCATTGAATGCAACCGTGAGACGCTTCTTCTATGCAAGCCATCATTTTTCATTGGTACAAATCTGTGCCCAGTTTCTGGGTTGTTGGGTGGTCAGGAGGATTACCGATGACCCCCTTCTTCATATTTTCAAACTGCAACTTACAACGTTTGAAGCACGAATGTCGCATATATTCATCACTTTTTTTTACTTTGGTTGCTTGGCCAGTTTTATGAGTTGAGGGTTAGAGTGAGTTTCTCCTATAACGCGATCATACAGACGTTATAGAAATTCGTGTAATAAAAACATCAGAACTTCTGGTGAAATACAGAGGTGAAAACACAAAACCTACATGAGTAGTCTTTTGAAGTTATTCACTAAATAAAACAGTAACAATTAAGTAGTATAAAGCCGCATCTCCGCTGAAGGCAACTCGCAAACACCAAACCACAAACTTACAAACACTCAAACACAAACCTGAAACAATTAGTTCGGTTAGGTGTTGCTGAATGCTGAGGCGTCGCCACCAAACGTTGACAGAAAAACTAAACAAATGTGTCTAGTTTCCATGTTTTCTTCGACGCATTCGCACCTTAAAACAATTTGTAAGTTAAATTCTGAAAAAAAAAGTGTATACATTTTTAGAGTTCTATTCAAATATTCGAATTAGGAGAAACTATTTTTAAATGTCAATTAAATATTTTGAAGTATTTATTATTCAATGCTGCACTTAGTGTGAAAATATATTTAATAGTTAAGATTTTGAAAATATTCTGATTCAATTTGTTAATGTACTCATATAAAAATATGCAATGATATCAAGTAGTCCAGAAATAACTTATCGTAACATACTTAATAAAAATGCCATCACAGTTTTAAACATATAAAATTCCCAATAATTTAATATTAAACTAGGATCAGATATGAAGCAATAGACAGTTTGAGCATACCACCCGTCTTTATATGCTAAACTTAACGTTAGTGGCGGGAAGGGAGGAGTCACATTTTTGAACTACCCAATGAACTAACTGAACGTAATGGGTGCGCATGCGTGGTTCTTCCCTTCCCGCCGCTAACGTTAAGGTAAGTATAAAAACGTGTGGCATGCTCAAACTGTCTATTTATAAGTACTTTATCCTTCTTAGCAGCTATAAACAATACTAAATGATTACCTAACCTTATCTCGGGTGTACATTACATGACATACAGGTTTCCAAAACCACGTAATTTTTCAACGTATCAATGAAACCGAAACAATGTTTGTTTTTTCTCTTTTAAAAGTGGTGTTTCATTGAGGATTTTTTCCAATCGATAGAGCGTAAAAACAAAGAAACGCCTCGCTTACTCGATTGGTCTATTTCACAAAATTTTTGAGAAATCGTCATTTCTTGCGTTCTCCAGGTCAGCTTTTCCTTAATTGGGTTGCCATCACATGCAAACGTGCAGCTCCACTACAGGTACACAGGTACTTATCAACTGCGAGAAATGGATCTTCCATAAAATCCCTGGCATTCCCTCATGTACTTTGCTTTAATATCGAGCATTCTAAAAACTAAAAAAATGGGAATGACTTGCTAGTTGTCGAAGGGTTTTGCCGCCACGTAGGGTAATTAACCTTCTGTTTGATAGCATTGATCAAACGGGAGGACCCACGCTGCACCGAGTGGGGGTGGTATTATTGTAGGAGGCAGTGTTTGCAGTCATTCCCCCTACGGAGACTCGAAGTAGCACACTGACAGTGACATTGTGTGAAAGTACACCTTGATGAACTCATTTCTTTTGTCCCTGTTTTGGCGTTTTTCCCCCATTGTCTTTTTTATATTTTTTTAATTATTCGTTTGAAATTTTTAACTTGGTTCTGACTTTTTTTGTGTATGTGTGTGTGTGCTTCTTCTGCAGCTCTGAACTGCATGCTATCTTTTTCGGTGCATGGGAAGGAACAGATCAAGCGCTACGATTTGGCATTTGTGCAATTTTCATTTCTTTCGAGAAGTCCCTATTGAAATTATTGTCCATCTGAAAAGCGATAAATAATCCAAAAGGTGTTGCTTTTTTTTTATCGATATCAATTCGTGTAGGCTTAAGGGGGTTGTTGGCAAGGACACAGGGCCGCACAATGGCCGCGTTCAAATAAATGGAAAAAGGAGCAGGTGTTTTTGCTACGGGTCCACACTCAATTATTCCAAGTCTTGAAATTGACCTCCGAAAATGACTGAGGTTGCATTCCGAATAAGGCTTTGGATTCAATAGGAAATATTTTTACTCTGGGCCGTTTTAGCTTTGCATTGAAGAACAAAACTGACTAGTGCTCTCGATGGGATTCGGTTGGACCCACTTTGGTGCTGCTTTGTTAGTGCATTTCACCACGGAACACCAGGGGGCCTTACTTGCGGCAGGGTTCAAATCAAAGGTCATGGAAAATTAATATTTGGTCCAACCTCCTAGGGTTTCCAAAACGCCCGGTAGGCGCATTTTTGTGTGAATTATTTGGTCGAATCACGACTGGTTGCTCCAATCCAGTTTCTTTTTGAGGCCATTAAGTTAATCGAACTTATCTTGATATTAAAGTAGTCGTGCTATCGGTATTGCTTAATGATTTCTGAGACTAATTGAAGTACTTGAGGCTTCCAAACCAAGCCCAACCAAAGCATTTAACGCATACTTGATGTGGAAGCAGGACAAAACTCAGTTACAATACATGTACAAAGTTTAAAAGGTGATTACAAATTATCAATAGGTTGTTTTATTAGTCAATGATGATTTACAGTAGCCGAACCATTAGCATGGCATTTCCAACATGGCCTCGCGCTTTGACAGAAGCGGATATTTTTTTATTTTTTTTTTTTGGCTTTATTACTAAAACCGGGTCTCCACTGAAGGCAACACGCAAACACCAAACATACAAGCTCTCAAACCCAAACCTGAAGCGATGAAACCGGCAACATGTTGATGAATGCAAAGGTGTAACCATCAAGAGTTGACAGAAAAAAAATGAACAAACGTTTCCAGTTTGTGGCGCTTTTAGATCCGCTATTTGCAGGCGATTATTACCTCTAAGCAATATATCTGAACAGTTCGTCTGCACACCGTCTACCAATTTCAGGTCTTGTCCGCATTTGAGCCGACGGCTGAGCATGCGCAGTAAAGTGGCAACATTTGTTCCCTTTGATCCGGACCGCCTCCCGAGCGATCCTCGAAATGTTGCCGAAACCATGGTTCTAGCAACAAAAAAACGTCATAAGTTTGCCCAAACATCACGGTAGGCAAACTTTTATTCTATATTTGTTTCAGCAAACCTTGTTGCCTCATGTTGTCTTTGGTGGAGACCCGACTTAAAAGCCCTACAGCACTTGCAGTATCCTTTGTGGGGGGAAATGGCCGCGTTGGGAATGACATGTTAAAGACTCGTACACCACTAGGGGGTGCTGACCAAAATATGGATAATTGCGTTAATATTTTTATATTGCCCATGGGAATTTTTACTTTAATAACAGGCTGTAGTCGATGCCCTTGTTCCAATTAAACTCAATGGTGTTAGATACAATTGTTTCAAGTCACCAGGTGCTTTATAAATGCACCTGGATCATCGTTTTGATTGGCCTTCCTATCGATGGTTTGATCATATACATAAAGTTCACACCTTGTGCTGATCTGTAGTTTTCACAGGAGAAGATATCCAGCCAAATCAACCTGCAGTTTAGGTGAACGGACTCTTATAACGAGGAAATGGCTGTAAACTGCTGTTTTTTATCGGATCTATAGATTTTAATACTATCCTGTATACTGCATACATATACAGTTTTGTATTAATCGGCGGATATTTGAAAATACCCTTCTATTTCATTTATTTCTTTTCATTAGTTCTCTGTCGTGCACTTTACGCACTAGAATATTAGATCTGCGATTTTTTTCCAACTAATTGCCTTCTTCTCAGATATATCTTCATTATAATGCCTACATAAAAATAATTGTTCCATCGCAAAACGAGCGTTAAGAGCAAGAAATCCGACATAAAAAATGACTGCTTTACTGTTTGCCTTGATAAATTTTCAACTTCAGTGATAACTTTATTGCAGTCTATCAAACCGGCTTCAAATGAATTTCATCATAAAAGTAAAGACTCGAGTAAAGCCGAGGCTCTACTTAATGCTCGAAGATGCATGGGCTAGGATTAACTTGGGAATTTTTCATTTCCTAGAATACTTTAAAAAAACTTAATTGCAGCTTGTTTCTTTGTTAGCATCTTGCATTTTGCAGTAGGTTGTAATTAGCAAAATTGTAATTGTTGCAATTGAAATTGTCGAAAAATGACAACTTATTTAAAAGAAAAAGGCATATTGATGTGGGTGTATGTAGGGGTGTCCAAATCTTGGCCGCGGGCCACTTTTGGCCCACCAAACCTTTTGCGATGGTTCACTGCCACCCTCCCCACTGTCACTCACACCCACTTAATATCCACCCTATTGAAGCATATTTTGACTTCGGAATATATATCGTCGTTTTCTCATTGAGAGGTAAATTCAGCAGAGGTGTGTAACGGAAGTGTACTGGTTACGACAGTGCTGGCGAACGGCTACCGGCTACCGGCCGCGGCTTACAATGACCTTTTCATGAAACGATAATTCTATGTTAACAAATTTGAGGTGGTTTTGCTTTTTGATTGTTTGTTACACATATTACCAGAAGAATCAAGGATGGGATTCTAGCCGAAATTCCTTTTAAGGGCAATTCAAAAAGGACGTCCCTGAAATTCCTTATCCCTCCCTTGTCCACAGGGTCCTCATTTTGGACCAGATCCCCCCCCCTCTCCCCTCCTAGACGTCCTTATTTATTTATTGTTTTTGAAAAGTAGGGTTTCCAGAAAATTTGTTGGAACATACAAAGGCTCATCCTATAAATTTCCAAGCACCATTATCGCTGCAAATTTCGCCAAGTTTATCCAGATTTTTCTGATTAACCGAGATTTCCTGACCTCGAAGGGAAATTCCAGCATAAAATTGGTATTTAAAATACAAATTAAGAAATTCCCGACTTTCTCGAGGTTGTAAAAATGAAAGTACAATTGGGACTGGGGACATCTTTTGTGGACGTCCATAATGGCTTCCAACTCCCTCACTCTTGTCCACATACCAGCAGCCCCTCTCCCTTCGTGAGGACGTCCTTTTTGAATTACCCCTTATTATATTTTAGATTTTAGGCAATGTTGTAATGGGCTAATGCAAAATTTGTAGATACTGAAACAAAAGGGCTAAATTTCCAATGGCATGCTCAATTTTTCAAATTTACTCTGGTACTCGTACATCGGTAGTTTTTGTTGTCTTTAATGATTAATAAATGGTTAAGATTACTGATATTATTACTGAGATTATTTGATATCGGTAAAGATGTTAAAAATGTCTATAAAGTTTCAATTGCAGCTACTTTCTCGTTTGCCCTTATAAGTATTTTCTACCCGAAAGCCGTTGTCAAATTTTAGGGCAATAAATTTATTAAGTAAGTTCCCTAAATGTGAAGACAAAAAACCTTTAACGATCAGGGATTAAAAACGATTTGATAGTATATATAGAAGGCAAATATGCACCTATGAATCTATTTGAAAATGAGGGGTATGGCAGAGAGACGTATTAAGGTGAGGGAGGTGGGGATATGGTACATGCGAGAGGAGGGTGTTAAAAATATTGTACTCTATAAAAGCAAATGTATACCTCATCTTCCACAATCAAAAAAGTTGTCTTGGAAATCGTTTGGATAAAAGTACTCTCCTGAGAATTTCGGAAAATACTTTTTATGGCATCTTCAAGTATTCCTTCACTTCATTTGTGCTTCCTAATGCAAATATCCGCCACCATCTTTTATACGCTAAATGCACCAAAAGCAGTTTTTAATTCCAGCGTTTGCAGATTGAGGCATAAATTTATTCACCCTCCTATTTCTCAAATGTTATACTGCCTTTGCCAACGAGTTTGAAGAGGAAAATGAAAAGATCTAGCACCGGATGTATGGGCGACAAATTGGAAATTAAAATCCGATTTCCAATCAAATGTACTGTAGAAATGCGTTATGTACAGAGTGCTTCAAATATTCCATTTCCCTGTAATTAACGGTTTTAGCACGGGATTATCCCCTTGAAAATAACGTGTATTTTAAAATGGCTTAGCTGCATTTAGTTAATAAAAATGAAGTTAAATACCGGTTGTATTTTCAATTCAATTCGATTTTATCTGATATTTTACTGTCAACACAGAACTTTCATATCATAGATTATTTTATGTATTACAATATAAACAGCTACATTTCCATCTGCTTGTAAGACATTTTAAAAATTAAGCGAAATTTGCTTGAGACTAATATGACAGGATTAGCTTTTATGAGGTTGATGAAACAGTATAAGGTAGTGATAACAATGATAACTGACATTCAGATAATAGCCCACAGTAAAATTATAATATCGTTTCCAACAATGCGTTTAAAAACATATATTTTATTTAGATGATCTCACTTTATAATTAAAGTGTAATTACTAAGTTTAAGTTTTTACTTTGAGTTTGAAAAAAAAATTAAGTATAATAAATTATATTTATAGATAACGTATACTACTGAGTATAATAAAAACATAATGTCTATTTTGATATTGTAGAGTTATATAACTCAACTTTCATTAACTCTTTTGTTTGCTTTTCATGTGAAGTAGTGCAAGTTTAACCAATAATTTAAACAATGATTAATTTTTAATCAAAATTTGGAAGAACTGATAATTAAACGTCCATAGGCATAATTCCCAACTTTTCCGAGGTTCTAAAAGTTCAAGTACATTTGGGACTGGAGACACATTTCTTCTGGTGTCCATTTCCCCTTTCACTAACCTTTAAAACTTAATTAAACAAAAAATCCAAAAACTTAAAAATGCCATTATTAGTGGACGTCCATAATGGCTTCCTCCCCCTCCCTGTCTACATGGTGTCCAAATGTCAACAGACCCCCCACCCTCTCTTCAGACCTTCCTTTCTGATTGACCCCTTACCTTGTATTGATAACTTATTCTTTATTGCTTGTAAGAAAATGTATTTTAGTAATTTTAATAGATTTTTCATTTTTTATTTTAGGATGTATTTCATTGTAGCAGAAGGTGTAGTTTATATAGGATCTAAAATATTTGCAACGATGCATTTTGTCACCTGGTATAGTTTGGACAAGGTAGGAAGAATTGATTTTTTTGTTCGTTTTTTCTTGGAATGCTTGGGGAAAAACGTTTGATAGGTACAGCAAAGACATGTAAACGTGATGTATTTTAAGGGGAATATATATATAGATATCGATATGCTATTTTCTAGCTGAACACGTTGCATTTTTGTACTTATCAACGATAGAATCGATGATAAAATAACGCTGTAAAAGTGACGTGATTGGCAAGACGCGCTTAAGGAAATTTCCAGCATAAAAGCCTGTGTTTGACCCGCTCTACGTGCCCAAATCTAAAGACAAGAAGCAGAGATATTTATTTGCTTTGCTCATGTTTGTGATAGCTTTTATGGTTAGGATATCCTGACAGATGTGATTACCTTCCAACTTTGATGGGCGCAGAAATATCTGACAAAATGGATCAGTAATCAATACTGACAATTGAGATTCCTTGAGATTGAGATCCGGGGAAAAGGAAGATTATACGTGTGAGGGAAGACGGCAGAAGAAAGGGGGAAAAAAACACTCAAATGATTTTATTTTCGGTTTTGACCAAATTTTGAATGTGTTTGTCTGATATCGCTGTCTCTTGTCTTTTTACATAAAATTGTCGAATTCAGAGCCAAACAAAAAGACAGTTCCATTGAAGTGTCGTATGATAACAACACCCTATCATTAATTCGACTATCAATAAATTTATTCTAAATTTTCTCTTCATGGTCAGCTGTATCTTCTAAATCTTATTAAAACTTTTCGAAATTAAATAAGCTAAGTTTTGAAAAAATGTGTGATTACATTTTGATAACCATATTAATGGTTCACCCGGATTTAAATCCTTAAATCTTGTTCAGTTGATGTATAAATATCACTTTACCATTCATATCCCCTTTTCTGATCGAATTTGTTAGATATGTAGTGAAATCTTTTAGTACTTTAACTCAACAAAGCCTTGAATTTCCAAAAAATGATCTTGTTTAAACAATCACCAACTGATTTATATATAATGTATATGTAATGTATAATGTATATATATAATGTATATATAACGCACCATGGAACATGGGAACTTTACAGATGCCTTTGCAAAAAAAGTTTTTGATGAATTTCGTACAATGTCAATAATCCTTCTGAATCATTTAGCAATATCACACTTTCACTTCGCCTTTTATCGAAAGCTTTGACCACATTTGTTGGTGTTGGTAAATATTTCTGAAATTTGCTGATTCTCTTGTATACAGGAATCATTGATCGTTGAGGCTAGTACATCGTACAGTCATCAATACCCTGAACATGTTCTCACTTTTGTTATAATTGTTTATAATTTTGGAGCTTCAAAGGGTTGTGGTTGGACAACTGTCAGTTGATACAGCTGCGATGGTATTTCCATCTGAAAATTCTGTCCCTTCTTTCCCCAATATCATCCCTGTTTCTCCCCATATATATATAGTATATGGGTTCAGGAGGGCTGTAATAATGGCTAATCAATTTCATAATATATATACGTGCCCTGATGGTGTGAAAAGTGACGAGAGGTGTTTGATTGTCAGGAGTTTTATGAATTCCTAGCATTCTCGCAGGATGACAAAACATTTAAAGTGTCAACCATTTCAACTATTCCAAACTTGCGGTTACGTTTACTATGCAAAAGGCCAGCGTTTGAATATGAATCACGGCCCTAAGGTAATCCGAGGCCATGCATACGGCACAATATGCGGTATGATGACAATTCATAGGAAGGGGATCCTTTATTTAATCCATTAGTTTCTATCAAAGCGTATATCGCTTGTTGAAACAGAATAATTACATGATTTGTTTTCTAATACTTAGTACACACACGAAACACGAAACAGAAACAGAGTTTATGCAAATCAACATAATTTCCATAAACAGGTTTGTCCAAATGTAGCTGTCCACATCAAAAAAGCAATTCTAAACGGAGCAAATGTTTGCTGTTCACGAATGGTCAAAAACATCTGCTCTAGAAAGCACGTGGGGCAAATTGGGCCAATCTCTACATAGGCCTTGGTAGGAGCACCTTGACCAGCAAACATGTTTACTTTGATCTTCATCGCCTCTTGAGCGCTCACCGAAATGTTTCAAGGAAACACGTTTTTTACTTGTTTGCAGAAAACTGGTGAGCAACCATGTTTACGAACCCTGTTTCGTGTTTCAAGTGTGTACTAAGCATAAATTGTCCTGTATGATTTTGTAAGTTTTAAAATTTCTAATTTTTTGGGAAAAAAATGTCTTCTTACCATCATCTCTTTTTCGAATATACAAGTATAGGTTCTTGCTGTTAAGGCAAATCTTATATTATCATCTACCGTGAATAAGTTTTGCGTTGCCTGGTAAATTCACTCTGGGAATTGGTAGAGTAATTTGGGTGTAGTTTTTGCACGCAATTAATGATGATTTAGAATGGAATAGATGTTACAGTGAGCAGCCATATACAAATCTAGTAAATTACTGCGAAGGAGAAAACGATAAAAAAATTCTTCTCTTGTCCTATGCAAAAGATATGTATGTATAGTACGTGCATTTGAAACAGCATCGAAAAATGACTTCACTAAGAGGATAACTTGGGGTACAAAAAGATATTTATGTGTATAATCTCTTCAGGTTTTGAATCTACGACATAATTATTCATGGTAGTAATAGAGGATTGTTAATGAGTTGAAGGTTTTAAAAAGATATATATACATGTGCCCACATTGGATGCGCCAGGGCCATTGCAAATGTGGAGGGATTTATTGGAAGACGTCGAGAAAATGGCTTATATATTGCAAATTGCTTATCCTTATTTTATTCCACTTTTCAATAAAGAAAGGGGCGGGTTTTTTATTTTTTTGCACTACAAATTTCAATTAATTGGTCTCTGAGTAAGATTTAATTCGTACAGTTAGCCTTGCTGGTTAAGCCATGCTTGTTTGACGGCACCAACCAGAGAGAAGCTTAGTGAAAATCCATTTTTCTTCTTCTGAACATAAGGACACACGAAACAACAACACGGTTTTCAAAACATGTTTTGAGCCGAAGTTTGCATCCAGAAGTTTCATGAAACCTTTGGCAATCGCTCAAGAGTCGGTCCAGATCAAAGGAAAAATTGTTTCCTGGTTAAGGCGCTTCTACCAAGACCTGTACATGATGACGTTTCGCGTTGCACCACGTGGTTTCTATAGAAAAATGTGGTCGGCAAAATGGGTCATTGGCAACCACGCGCTTTTGCAGACGACACCTTGTTTCACGGAATGGATTTTTTTCGGTGCGTACATTGTGTTTTTGCAAGCCTGTTTGTCGGAAATTGTGCTGCAAAACACTTTTCGACAAACACGTTTAAAGTTTGTGTATCGTACTTCTAACACCAGATTCTTATATAAATTTTATTAGAATTTCCCAGTTTATTTATTTTTATTAGGGAAAATAACGTTATGATCTTTTGTGATTGTATGTAACAATTGAGACAACAATTTTGACATCATATGGACTGCCCATCAGTGTGATGCCAAGTACTTTTTGACTGATTTCTGTCATTCTAAATTCCTAATTGCATGTCATTTTTACATAATGTCATGTTTTACCCTGTTTACCAGTGTTGTATTGTTTGCAAACAGTGTGAGCTATTGTTAGCTATACTATTTTATGAAAACTGTTTCCATATGTTTATAAAGCATTGTTTATAATCTGTGCGAAATCCAGAGTGCTTAAAAGGTGTCAAGAATGCATCATAGATGACACTGCACATTTCCAATAGGTCTCACATTTTGTGAAAAGCAGAATGAATATTTTTTCAAGTTTGATTTGGGAATTTGTATCGGTTGGAGAGGGGATATTTTAAAAATCCAAAGTGACATAGTTTGATAATGACAATGACATTAGAACCCTGCTGAAACTTTAGCCTCGCAGACGAAAAGAATACAATTAAACTATCCGATTGATTTCATGAAAAGTAATCACAGGATTTGATTCCAGAGAGCCTGGAGTTCTTTATGGTTTTTAATTTTAATTTTCCAATGAAGCATTCTCCCGAGAAATGCAAGTTGCATCGAACTATCTAATTCGTCGCAATTTTCTTCGAGAGATTTTGACTATTAGAAAGCATCAGAGTGAGTGGGTCTTTTTCTCTCCCCACCCCAAGACTACTTTGTTCGACTACACTTTTTTGTTCTTCCATCTCCTGATATGGAAATGGGATATAAAAATGCCACCACTCGTATATAAACGGAACATTTGAACATTACTTTCTCCGCATGGTTGTTTTTATGATTTTCGTCTTCCACTATATCTTCACTATATCTTCATTAATTATTTTACTCCGAGTTGGGCTTGTTCGGGGTCTTTGCATATTCTGCCTTTATATATTGGATGAGCTTCCCAGCTTTTAATGCCACCGTATACATATTGCCTCGGCTCCCATCGCTATGAACCGACTTTCTCGCAAATGCGGGTCGTAATTTTTGGGTTTTATTATTCCGCATTATATGGGCCCTTAACCGAAGCTTTCAACACTTGTGTAATTTTTTTGCCACTTTTTTTTTTTTATTTTACGTTTTTCGTAAGTGGGCTATCTTATTTTTTTTTCCGTTGAATTTGAAATTGGAAAATTGATGACTGCCAAGAATTAAAAATTAGTACCGTTGTGAAGAGTATTCCTAATGTTTCTTTGGAAAAACAAAAGTGTTTTAGCTGTTTTGAAGTTGGAAATATGGCTAATGTGCTGCTAGAATTTAAATACAAAAAGTGCCCTCATGACGTAAGTTAACTTTTAATCAGTCGGTTTGTGGATATCTTAAGCTGGGTCTCCACTGAAGGCAACATGCAATACGCAAACACCAAAAACTCAAACCCAAACCTTAAACAATGAATCCGGCAACATGTTTATGGATGCAGAGGTGTATCCACAAAAAGTTAACAGAAAAAATGAATAGCTGTGTCCAGTTTGTCTGCACACCGTCTGCCAATTTCAGGTCAGGTCCGCCTTTGAGCCGACGGCTGAGCATGCGCAGTAAAGTGGCAACATTTTGTCACTTTGATCCGACCGCCTCCCGAGCGATCAGCGAAATGTTGCCGAAACCATGGTTCTGCCATCAAAAAACGTCATAAGTTTTCTCAAACATGAAGGTAGGCAAACTTCTGTTCTAGATTTGTTTCAGCAAACATTTTTGCCGAAACCATGGTTCTGCCATCAAAAAACGTCATAAGTTTTCTCAAACATGAAGGTAGGCAAACTTCTGTTCTAGATTTGTTTCAGCAAACATTTTTGCCGAAACTATGGTTTTGGCAACTAAAAAACGTCCTAAGTTTGCTCAAACATCACAGTAGGCAAACTTTTATTCTAGATTTGTTTCAGCAAACCTTTTTGCCGAAACTATGGTTTTGGCAACTAAAAAACATCCTAAGTTTGCTCAAACATCACAGTAGGCAAACTTTTATTCTATATTTGATTCCGCAAACCTTGTTGCCTCATGTTGCCTTTGGTGGAGACCCGGCTTAAATATGTAACCAGTTGATAATAATCCGTGATTTCGTATTTAAATAAATGTGAAAATGCCCGTTATTAGTTGTCGCTTCAATCGATATTAGTGCAAAACGTATATATGGTTGAAAGTAAAACTTGTACAATACTCCATCAATCCCATCGTTGAGTATATGGCACATTTTCACCTCGTAACATGCACATTGTACTATATGCAATTTCTGTCTCCTGTTTGGAGAATACATGAGCGAATTGTATCGGAAAACATTGAAATTGAAGAATTATTCGCATTTGAGAGATGCGTATGTTTTTTTTTTTCTTTTGCGTTTCGGTTGACTTTCCAAGATCCATATATATTCCATCTTCCCTTTTATGATGACATGCACGGTGAAAAATAACGTCAAAATGGTTTGAAATATACATAATAGAAATAGATTTTTTCACTCAAAGCCGCGCAAAAGTAAATATATGAGAGGCCTTAGTCGCGTCTACGTCGACTTGATAAAAAAGTAATAGAAAAAGTATGTTATTCTATTTAAAAAACCATATTCCGCCATAGATGTGTTTCTCCATTCTTCGTGTTGGTGTGACACTTGTCTGTATATCACAATGACACGTTACAGCTCATATTTTCCCCAATGGTTTACACAGAAAAAAAAGAATTGAAAAAAAATGCCATCTATATATCGCTCTGAAATGTGCATATTAAGCACGCTGAATCCACGTATAAACGGGTGGAGGGGACCCAGGGGGTGGCGAGAGGGGGGGAAACAACCATGAGCAGTGAGAAAAATTGCTGAAAAGGTGAAGTTATACATATTGAAAGTTCAATTCGATACGCAGCTAAAATGAAGATTAGGTGACAATCTAACACAATTTAAAGAAGAAAAAATTGATTACTGTCACGTATATCTATCGACATATAAAAAGGGCACATCTGAAAGGATGTAGACATATCACTGTGTCATGCTAACAAAAGGGAGGATAGTTTTTCTTTTTTTAAAATACAGTATACTAGTTAAATGAAACGTTTGAATTTATATCCCGGGTGGAAAAGTTATATATGGACACGTATGGACCATATCAGCCATGTATGGGCCATTGTTTAACCCTTGATGGGCCATATATAGCCATGTAAGGCTTATATATAGCCGTGTATGGCTCATACTATATAATCATGTATGGGCCATACTTGACCTTTAATGGACATTATTTGACCTTTGATGGGCCATATATCGCCATATAGGAACCACATTTGTTAAATAGAGAGTTTGAGCCAGCCAACGCCTTAACGTTAACTTTAACGTTAACGGCAGGAAGGGAGGAGCCAAGGACTTAACTATCCAATGAATTAACTGAACGTCACGCGCACTCATGACGTTTATTGAGTTCATTGGGTAATTAAGTCCGTGGCTCATCACTTCCCGCCGTTAACGTTAAGGTTAACGTTAAGGCGTTGGCTGGCTCAAACTCACTAATATGGTTCATATATTTACCTTAACTTTAATGGCGGAAAGGGAAGAACCACGCATGCGCACCTATTACGTTCGGTTAGTTCATTGGGTAGTTCAATGCGTGGCTCCTCCCTTCCTGCCATTAAAGTTAAGGTAAGTTTAAAAACGTTGGCATGCTCAAACTGTCTAATTTAACCTAAATAAAATATAAATTATTATAGCTTAAGCTGGGTTTAAAATGACCAAAAAATCCCAAATTCGTGGAAAAGGCAAAACGAAATTTATTTTTAAAAAAAGTAACTTTTCAGGACTAACTGCACAAATTAAAAAGAACAAAACCTTGTATCTGTTTAATGTTTGATCAATTCATACGTGTTTCGGTATCTGTCGTGGAACCTGTGGATTGCTCCTCGTATGACGTGTGTCATTCTGTTGACGGCTGTGTTTGTGTTCCGCTTCGTCATTGTGTGGCTACATAAAAGATCCAATATGTTTCAAGAGCTATATTTCAATTTATGTCTCGTTCAATGGAGATTTCTAATCCTATTCAAAACGCTGCGTCGTGTCATTGGATACAAGACATATTTGCCAATCTATAATGAATCGTATTAAAAATGCTTAGCTTATCGATTAAGTCTGCTTTTTTTATTAAAAAAAAAAAAAATTCACGCTTTCAATTAGCCGTGACGCAACTAAGCGTGAACAATAATGCAAAATGCTATGATATCATGACAGTGATGAAATTTCAATGGCTTCACTGTTGGGTAATTCAATGAAATTATTTTAGATTGAAAAAAAACCCCATCATGCCAACATGACGACGTCTTCGTGGGTTTGCAAAAAATACATACTGTAAATCCCATAAAAATGTTATAATAGAAACTATACCAATGCTAGGTTGAAAGAGTTTGTGCACGCTGTCCGTCTTTCCCTTACCTTAACGTTAACGACTAAAAAAGAACCACGCATGCGCACCCATTACGTTCAGTTAGTTTCATTAGATGGTTTAGCAGCAATCAATAGACAGTTTTCGCATGCCAACGTCTTTATACTTACCTTAACGTTAGCGGTGGGAAGGAAAGAACCACGCATGCGCACCCATTACGTTAATTTAGTTTATTGGGTAGTTTAATGAACTAAGTTAAGGTATTCTCTATATCTATCCTCGTTTGTATACGATATTTTAAGTAGTTGTTTGTAAAAAAGTTAAAACTAGTCACGTTTTAGTTTTTGTGATGGTCCTCTCGTTTGCTTTTTCACCTGGTTAGTTTTTAACTTAAAGAAAAACATGATTCAAATTTACAAAGAAATATAGACATATAGCTTAAAAAATAAGCAGTTTCACAGCTCGTTTCCAAAGGAGAAATTCGCATCTAGACATAAAAAATGGCTGATAAACAAAAAAATTTATTATTCATAAATACAACAGTTGTTCTGTAATAGCTATATATGCTATGCAAAATACCCGGCTGTTTATTCAAAGTTATTGGCGTATTATTATGACGTTTAGTGAATCACTTAAATATTGGTGCTCGTAAACACTCGTAAGCGCCGCCATTACATATCCACGTGATCTTTTGGAGCAGGAAAATTGACGTGGAAACTCAAATATTGAGCCTCGTGGGAGAGAAATTCAAATATAAATTTTATAGTTTGAAAGTTTTGTATGTGTAACCAAGGAAACCCATTATTTTTCTCCCTTCATCCCCCGGTCCACCTCCGTTAAGTATAGTGACAACGAGGGAAAATAAAAATAAAAAAAATTGAAGGAAAAAACTTCAGATTTATGTTGTATTGTCAATAATGTAGTACAAATAAAAAAGATTGACTTACAAAAGTGCAATTTAATAAAAATAGCAGAAAAACTGTATGCCATTTATTGATTTTTTATTCTTCGCAATCCGATTTCATGAAAGAAAAATTGCATATACAAAATTGTTGCTTTATGTATTCGTAGGGAACGCGATGCACGTAGTACTTCAACTGTGTATTTGATGGGCAAAAACTGTTGAAATTTGTGAATAGATTTCGCCTTTCCAGGTTTCTTGCTATATAGCTCCTAGTCAAATAAGTTATGAATTCTTTTATAATACCAAATGCAACTTCTTGAGTCAACATAACTTCCTCAAATGGAATACATCCTTAGGGAATGCACGCCCTATATACGCATATCGTGAAATTTTGCTTTCTGTTCATATATATATATATAGTATATATAAATACATGCAAAAGCTTGTATAATTTCAAATAGCTTCAAGCATTCGACGATATACTGTATGATATGAAAAATATTGCTAGCATTACAATTTCCAGTTGGCGAAATCCTTTGAAGCCTTTGTTAATTTATGCGGTTGTCCGAAATTATTTCAATATTTGCAAAAGTTGACTTAATGAACATGTGCACATATATGAATTTTAAATTAAAATGATAAAAATATCTATACGAGAGAAAGCACTTATGTATAACGAACTTCTTAAAACTTGACTCTTTACTATGCAGTTCAGGGTTTGTTGTAGCTGTGTTTCTAAATTGTGGGAGACTAACTATATACTAATTATAATTTATAGGTATATGAATAGGAAATACTAATTTTATTATGCGTGCACTAATTTGCAACACAATATAACTTATTGTTGTAACCAAAGAATAATTAGAAACAGCATGGAATTTTTAATAAAAATCCCCCTTCTCAGCACTTGAAGCTGCTACAAAGTTTCTAAGAAGTTCTGTTGTTTATTTTTCTAGAATTTACTTATATTTGTATTATATTTTCCACATATTCTGAACAATACTACATCTTCACAGTAATGCCTACTTCATTACAACACAATATAACTTAATTGTAATTACCAAAAAATAATTATAAACACCATGGAATTTTTGACAATAATCCCGCTTCTCAGCACTTGAAGTTGTTGCAACGTTTCTAGAAAGTTAGTTTCTTTATTTTCTTGAATTGACTGTAATCACATATTCTGTACAATACTGCATCTTCAAAGTAATATCTAGTCAGTGTTGTAAATTGTATTTGTTATATTAATTATTAAATACTTATTACAGTCCAGTTATGGACTAGCCAGGGTATGTCTCGACAAGTGGGTATCTGACGAATTGGGGCCCATGAAACATTAGACGATGTTAATGAGCTTTTGGCAGCTAAATAATATTTAATATACATTGTAGTTAATTGTACAGTTTTTGAAAACTTTATTTCTTTGAAAAATGAAATGATAGCCATATACAGTAGTTGTAGGTGGGGCCTCTTTGTATCCTGGCAACCAATATTTTTGGACCCATTGCGGTTTACTTCAGTTGAATGTTATTGCTAATTGCATCTGTAGGCATAACGGTGAATCTTTTGTCTATGAAATAATTTATTTAGCCAGTTGCCCCTAACATTCGTTATGAAATGCCGAACGTTGTCTATATTTCTTGCACAAATAAGTTTCTTCGTCAACATCGCATCGCCCATCGATTGGTTTAATCAAAGAAGCTCAATCTCATTCTGCGTATATTTATTATATATTTGCTCATATTGACTAGAAGGGCGAATATAATGAATAAAAGCCTGGAAGGCACACTGACAATTAATGCTCGAATGACCACGAACGAAATGAACTCAGAAACGAACCGATCACTTATTATTTTAATAAGCAACTGCTTTTACAGGGTGTACCAAACCAGGAAAAACAATTGGAATCAATGATTCAGTACTTGAATGCAACAATCGAAGACTTCTATATTTTGAATGATACGAGACTTATTTTCACCTGATGATCCATCATATCATATTTGTGGAGATTTTGGATCAAGATGGAGGGCAGGATGAAAACTTGTTCGGTGTCATGGCCAAAGCATTTTGAGTCGTTTGTTTCATGAACTTTGAGCAACTTTCTACCGAGTTATATCTGTTGGTTACATCGATGTATTTCCGCATTATACGTTAAGGATTACATTATCCTTTCCATGTTCGCCCATTTGGGAATATCTGTAATTTCGTTACAAGCAGCACAAAGTCCTCGCTTCGGAACCCATTGTCTTGCACGTATAATGTTTATTTGCTCAACGACCCTAATCACAAAAGCGAGCAATTGCACGAAAACGATAATGAAGAGTGGTTATTAGATTGCCAATAAATAAGTTCAAAGGTGAGCGTCTGTGCTGGTAACCTTTGCAAGATGGAAGAACCTTTAGAAGTTTCATTTACCTAATGCTTAGTACACATTAGAGCAAATACGAAACAGTAACAGAGTTTATGCAAACCAAATTTGTCGAAACGTGGTTTCGTTACCATATTTCCATAAACATGTTTGTCCAAATATAATTTTCCATATCAATAACGCATTTCGAAATGGAGGAAATGTTTGCTGTTCATGGATGACCTGTATGCAATTGCCAAAAACTGGCGTCTGCTCTATAAAGCACGTGGGGCAAATTGGGTCAATGTTTTACGTCATGGTAAACAGGCATTGGTAGGTGCGCCTTGACCAGCTTGATGTTCACCGCCTCTTTAGCGAACACCAAAATGTTTCATGGAAACACGTTTTTTTGGCACAAAATTTGCTGAAACTTGCTTGCAGAAAACTGACAAGCAACTTTTTATCACAAACATGTTTACGAAAACTTGTTTCTGTTTCGTGTTTGCTCTAATGTGTATTAGGTTTTGCTTCTACATGTAGTGATTGCTAGTTTTTTTCATTCGTCGAGAAAATAATTTGTGGTTATTAATAATAACAAAAATAACTTTGAGTATGAAAACTAAAGTTTCTTTTCCTGATTTTTATTTGTAGTCAAAGTGCTTGCCTTAATTGCTTCAAAATTTTTGCATATACGTCTGCATAAATTTCTGTACATCTTTATGTCATTATATATTTATGTCTAGCATCGTTACATTTTTACACGAATTGCGGGAATCAAGTGAACACGATTATACTGCATATTATACAAAAGAAAGTTAACAAATTACACTTTTGACTATACTTGTTTGAAAAGTGCGTGGCCTAAAGCAGGTTAAAGCAACATGTTGTACAGTCCAAGTAATTTGCAAGCATGTCTCTTCCCATACCGCTATCACAAGCAGTTTTCGAGGTGTTTTCCAAGAACAGGGAATATATGGATAGGGAAAATGGCTGACTAAAGTAGGCCGTTGAGGACAAATTCTATTGGCAAATCATGTTTAAGCCTCGAGCTTTGAAAAATATGTTTGAAAAATATGGGTGTTTTAAGAGTGTGGATGTCTGTTGTGTGAAAACACGGGGTCGACCATTATATACGGGCTGTACGTGCCTGGCTTTAACGATGTTGTTCGTCAACTTTTTACTGGCCAAAAAAATGACATAAAATATATATCTGGCATAGAATGGCGAGGACATGTCAAAACGTATGAATGGAGCGGGCGGGACATATTAAGTGGTTCCGGGGGTGGTTTTTCAGATTTCTGTATAGGAAACCATAAATGGGGTTGAGTCGTTCAGCGCCGTGGATGAGGGAAAAGCATAGTCCGATTATAGAAAAGCTTAGCGGAATCGATAATAGCACGCGGAAGAATGACATGATTTGACCATTTCCACTAAATTCATATTCTAGTATCATTTACAACGCTGGACACGTCAACCAGTTTCTCCTTTCATTTTCCCTTTGACGCTCGGCGACTGAATCGCCTCTGGGAGTCGGAATCGCGACCCCTGGCCGCCGCGGTCATCCCCATACCTTTTCCGACACATTTTTCTTGCAATGACCAATGTCCGAGTCTGCTGCACTTATTTTCTGTATATACATCAGTTTCGATCATCCCTTTATCGATGAAATCAGATGTCACTTTATCACTCAGTGGACTAGCCAGGCAACACTCGCCATCAGCTAGGAAATATCAATTTTTTATATCCTGCCCTCATTCGCCTTTATTGCATTAGGGCCGAGAAAAAGATGAAAAAGTCCGATATTTCTGAAATGTTGAATTCTGGTCATATGCAGGGTCGTGTGTTTGGACATATCTTTTACTACGAAGATAGACTTATATGTGTTGATGTCCATGAGCATTAAAACATTTCATTTTATTTACAATGGATTGTAGACTTTTTGTGCTAAATTCTTGTCGTGATAGCCTGACTTAGAACAAATTGATAATGTTGTTATTTTTAGGAATATATTTAAATATTTGATTAAAAACTGACTGAAGATTTGATCTGCATGGCATGTGATGTTAAATATCAAAAAAAAATTCTCTGCAGTTTTGCTTAATAAAAAAAATGTCAAATCCAGTCTTTCATTCCAATACTGTGTGTCGGTGCCAAAAAATGCATTCTTTTGGAAGTGCTCCTTATTTTATTATTAAGTGTCATTCCTCAGGATCTTCGGAGCGCTTCTTGCCTATGTACAATTTGAACCCATCATTTTTTAGCATGGTCCATAAACGTTGGAGGAACGAGCCATTTTTTAAAGATTTTGACAATCACTAGCAAATCTTGTACGTCTTGAAAATGTTTTACTGGTGCACTCATAGAACCACCAATTATTGGCTGTATAAAAAAAACGTAAGATGCAGTTTTGAGCATCGCTGAAGTTGCGGGTTGAGATCTAGACTAGAGGAAATTTCGATTTAGTGGTTTTGCTATTTGCCAATTCAATTTTCCAAATGGCCAAGCTGAAACATGTTTTCCCTCGGATTTTGCCATCAATTTCAAATGACTTCATAATGGATGCTTGAAGCGTAAATATGGAAAATTAAATAATGGAATGTAGTTTGTTGTTTCATTATTTGAGAAAATTCGGAAATTTTAAGGAAATGTCGACTTGCGGAATTCCATTAGGTTTTGAACATGTGGTCATGTGAATTTTGATATGCATGCCATATATGGACATATGTGTCATAATATGACATATAGGATCCTATATCATTTTTCCAACAAGGATTTATCCATTCCGGATAATGTGTTTTTTGGTAATCTTTTTCAGAATCTTTATAAATACATGTTGAGGAATGTCAAACATTTCATCAAGCCTATAAAAAATTTGTAATAATAATTTTAAAAATCTCAAACCTTTTATCAAATCTACAAAATCTTTTAAAATAAATTTTGAGGAATCTCAAACCTTTCATCAAACCCATAAAAAATTTGTAATAATAATTTTACAAATCTCAAACCTTTTATCAAATCTACAAAATCTTTGTAATAATTTTAAAAATCTCAAACCTTTAATCCAACTTAAAATATTTTCATATCATATCATATTTTTTTTTTTTTTTTAAATCTCAAACCTTTCATCAAACCTTCAAAATATTTTCAAAATAAAACTTTTCAACATTTCGTTACCACGCTGTTTAATCGCAAACGTTTTCATGTATCAGGCCCTTGAACTTCCCATCCACACCCTTATTTTTTGATATTAAAACCCTCTCTTTTTCTCCAAATATTTCCACGTCGGGGATTTTTTTTTTGTCACTTCCATTTTTAATTTGAGCGTTTATTTCTCCCTTTCAATACAATGGTGTTCACACCCCTCTCCCTTTCATCCATTTGAATACAATATAATATCCCCAGATTTTCCAAATCCCTTCTCTCCGTCTTTTTATGTATATATTTATGTTAAGAGGGTGTCCCCTCCTCCCCCACTCGATACGCCTGTTTTATATCGTCATATTTATTTATTTTTTTCCTCCTTCGTTTTACTAATGTCGGTTTAAGCGAGATCGCAACGGGATATCCAACCTATCGCAGCGTGCCTTCATTCAGACAATTTGCCGTTTCATCCCTCGATGAAATCATACATTGTGATTTATACATTGCCCTAGGACGTACAAACTGGGGTTGTGACTCGCTACCGGATTTTTGATGGGAATATGGCCGCCGGCTGCATTTATGTTTTGAAGGATGGCATAAAGAACTGCTCAGCACCTAGCGGCCACAATTTCACACTTCCATTCATAAATTCAACGGCTGCATTCAACCCAGTGGCCGAAAAAATTTCTCCAAACAATCTGCCCACACGGCTGAATTATGTATCGCGATGATGCAGGGTGACAAGCTTGTACCTGCACGTGGTCAAATTTACCCTAAATTGAGGTTTTTCTGGTGTTGCTTTTTTACATGTGCCTTTTTATGTATATAAATGCCAGTTTTGTATTGAATACTTTTGGAAACTGAAAATTAGAATAAGGGGCCATTCAAAAAGGACATCCTGAAGAGGGGGCGGGGAATTTCTGGCATGTGGACATAATTTGGACAGGTGGGAAGCCATATATGACCGTCCACTAAAGATACTTTTCAGTTTTTAGTTTTCCTGTTTAATCAAGTTTTAAAGATCAGTGAAAGGGGAAAGGGACACCAGAAGAAATGTGGTCCCAGTCATAAATGTACTTTTGTTTTTAAAACCTTGAAAAGTCGGGTAGGAGCAATATCAACATGCAAATGTTTAAAATAACATTATTTGTGCAATTTTCCACCTTTAGTATTGTATAAGGCAGTGTTTTTCAACAGATATGGCGCGGAATTTAATGAAAAGGTCGATTTTATATACTAATTTTAAATAGAAAATATTACAAATGCTCATCCTAAATCAAGGTATTTGATTCAAACATGATTATTATTGATTTCTTCAAAGAAACTAGAGAATTTCTTAATATCAAAACTTGTGATGTGCCGTGACAATTTTGGCTCCTCATTCAGTGCTCCTATAGTTTTTAGCGCCTTATTATGCCGTATTACTCAAAATATATTACAGTCACCGATGTATGTTTTTTGTTATTAGTTTTGTCATTTCATTTAAGACAGAACATTAAAAAAAATGAAACTATATTCTCTGAAGGCAACTTTTAATAGAAGTTGAGATTTAGGAAGTGGACCGTTAATACCACAAATAATATACTGTATATAGATCTTCCTTCCCTCTTTTATATATATACGTACACATGTGGTTGGATGTATACGTGGACATGTCCAAGTGCTATAGCTACATAAGAGTTTCTGGTATGATGAATGGATGTTGGACAGGAGGTCTTTGGACGGCCGCAGTTTTTCCACTTTCCTGGATGTCCGTTCATCAATAAAATACAGTCAGCGGAAGATTACTTCGCTATCACACATTTAATACACTGTCCTCGTTGAGGGGGTGGACGTGTGGGGGGCATGACCCCTGTTATCACCCTCGCCAAGAGTTTTTTCCCCTTCTCTACAGTAATGCCATACACTGCATTTTACACGGGTCAGCAAAAATCGGGCAGACTGAAATTTCAAAATATGAAGGGATGTTTTGAAACAAAAATATAAATTTGTTGAATAGGCAACACGGGAAATATATTACAGAAAAACACGAGAATTTGTAGTGTCTATTTTCCGGGAATGGCAAAGGATAGATAAGATCGTTCCTTTGTTCTATAAATATGTGAGATAAGTAGTTTTAAGAATTGTTGAATGTATAATGGGAACAAGGAATGCATTGCCAGTTTGCTGATCTTCGTTGTAATGATATTCACTGGTACATCGGCGGCACCTCTTTTATTTCAACGTCATCCCAACTAAAATGACGTCATTTTTTAATATTTTTAAATGGCTAGTTTAAAAACACGTGATTAAATGACGTTTTATTTTAGATTTCAGCATTCCAAATACATGACTTGTCTCTCACATAAATTTGCTAGAAGATGACATATTAAAATAAGACGTCATTTTTATGGTAATATGCTGTCATTTGTATGGAACTATGACGTTATTTGTCTGGGAATTATGATGTCATTTGCATGGGATTATGATATGATTGGTATGGAAATATGACGTGAAAGATATGGAAATACGACACCATTGCTATGGAATTATGACATTGTTTCTAGGAAATATGACGTAGTTTCTATGTAAATATGACGCCATTTCTATGGAAATTTGACATCATTTTTATGGTAATATGCTGTCATTTGTATGGAACTATGACGTTGTCTGGGAATTATGACGTCATTTGCATGGGACTATGATGCGATTGGTATGGGAATATGACGTGATAGGCATCAAAATTCAACGCCATTTCATTGGAATTATGACGTCATTTCTATGGAAATAAGACGCCATTTGTGTGGATATATGACGCCATTTGTATTGAAATTTGACATCATTGCCTTTGAAATAAGAGCATCATTCTCTTTGAATTAGGATATATGACTTATAATACTTATCGATAATGCTTATCGACGTCATGAGAGACGTTATGACGTCATATTTTGAAGACTTCTCTTGCAGATAATAACGCCATATTGTACATTTTTAAAATTATAACTGAGACATAATAGCTCTTCCTCCAAATTCGATGTGAGTATAAGCTCGTGCTCGAGTTTAGCACGTTTAATCAAATGCTCCGAATGGAACATCCCAACTCCCACGTATATTACACCTTAATTTTTAATTTGGTTTCTTCATAGCCCCCTTTATATGGCCCGTTAATAAATGGATGGAGTAATTGGCGTTCGTGCCCCTGCTACGTTTAATAGGTTGACGTCAGTACTTAACCTGGGCCAGGACTCCTCAGTGTGCAGACAGACATCCTTAATACGCGTTATTACATTGTAGGTCGTCAATCAATTAGCAATGGCGCATGCCCCCCTCGTCCACACTCTGCGTTTTTTTTTTTCTGCTCAACCCCCCTTAATTGTTCTTAATGGGACTCCATAACTGTGAAAATCATATGGCGTGTCCATGGCTTTTCAGATTCGAGGGACACCAAATATGTGCTCGTCGTCTCTCGTGTAATCAATCATCTCTGCCCTACTCTCCCCATGATTGCACACACTTTCCACATCATATACAAGCTACACCATATCATATAGAAATGCTATAACTCTAATGCGAGCTAGGGCATGCTTTTTTTTTCTTCACATAGCATCTCTCTGGAAGATGAGCACCTCATAAGGTGGTAGTAGAACGCCGTTCATTCGCATTGCCAAAAAGCGTCAACTTGCACATATTGCGACATTCATAATAACAAATTTTGTTGATGGAAATCAGAAATTTCTTTTTCCCTTAATAGGGTTTTGTGGTTGATTAACTCGAAGGTCTCGGAAAATGAAAGCAAAAAAGACGAGAAAAATGTAAAGGAAATTTCATGTTTTTCTTACTATGCACATGTATGATGGATTGCTCCAAAATATGCAAATTGCTATAGTTTGTTGGCTGAATATGGCTGCGTTTGATGTGGCCCGTAATTATGGTGCAAAAAATTATATTATTCAAATGGAAATTAATTGCCTGAGCAATTCCTTCCGACTGATGGAGTCAAACTTAATATGCAATGTGAAAAAATGCAATATTAAAAAACTTGGGAAAATGATTATATGTTGAAATTCTTCAATGTATTGGCGTCATTGTGTATAGAAATGGTTTGAAAACTTGTATTTCATATACTAGATATATTTTGTTTTATAATATATAATGGTCGTCAATTTTGAAATTTTTGTATTAGTTTAATCTATATTTTAAGCTAGGATTATTAGAAATAAGTTGTTCCTTTCATAGCATATATATTTCAAGTAATTATTCCAACTGATTCATGTTTAAAGAAAATGGTAGATTAATTATTTACTACATTTTTAATGAAAGTTTGGAGCTTATAAGTTACAAGTCTATCACGTTATAAGTGGACAATGTTTTCTGTTGCACACAGGTGTCATGAAAAAATCGATTAGATTCTGTTGTCTACCCGGGTGGAAAAATTATATATGGACATGTGTAGGCATTATACAGCCATGTATGGGCCATATTTAACCCTTGATGGGCCATATGAACGTCCAGACGTGTCCAATTTCTGGTCTATCCATATTTTGAATTAGCCATACATGTCCATACATGGCCCATATTTGGTTTTTCAACCCAGGTAAACTTAACGAACATCAAACATCAAATTTATCATCAAACTTATCAAACATCAAAGTACATGTAAAGTTTAGGTAGAGAAACACGTATTTGCATATCTGTTTATTTTACTTTGCAAATGCAAATGAAACCTATTTATAGTCAAGCTTTAGAGTTTTATTTATATACGTGTACTGTATTTATAGAGGGGTCATGATGTAACTTTCATAACTATGAATCGGCATTGGGCAAAAATACTATTTATTTCCTTATTTTCCACATTTCAAGGTATAATAAATAATGGCGTCTTGTCAATTTTTACAGTTAAAGTTTAATTTTCTTTCGCCTTATTGCCACTTTTTTTTTCGTAATTCACGAATGAAACGAAAAATCCTATTAGGCTTATGCAGTTCGTATGAAAATATTTCTCAAAAGTTGGGAGTTTTTTTTGGTTTTTTTGTTGCCCCAACTGCGTGCCTCTAAGATAATGTCAAAATGAACGTTACGTATAAATGATTAATTGTTCACAATTTCTGTTGTAAAGTTGATTATGTCTAAAGGAATTTATTGAGCATGAAAAGATACATTTAGCCTGCGCTTGCATTACAGGGCTTTACATCATCATTTTAATGCATATAGCGAGGAAGACGCTAAGATTTAATGCATTTTGCGAAAATAACTTCCGAAGTATGCATGTACATTGGTGCTTATGCAATGAGCATGTAGAAATATATGCAATTATAACAAACAAGACTGTAGATTAGAAACCGAAATAAATTTCATCTACCATTTGCTATTCTTCATACGTTGCCTATGGGATCCGAGGGGAGAAGGTCCCCTATTTCCTGGGTTCGATACAGTGTTGGGCAGTAATTGGGTACATTGAATGAATTTGGGTAACGAGTAAAAGAATACTGAGTACAAAGAGTAATTTGAATGCAAAAGTAATTGAATGCAAATGTACTCAAAACGAATGAGTACAATGTACTCACAATGGGTGATTACAAATGTCCTTTAGTACTAGCGTAATCTAAAATTATGAGTAGACAGTTTGAGCATGCCAACGTCTTTATACATACCTTAACTTTAATGACGAGAAGGGAAGAACTACGCATGCGCACACATTACGTTAGTTCATTGGGTAGTTCAATGCGTGGCTCCTCCCTTCCCGCCAGTAAAGTTAGACGGTGTTTCAAATAAATTGAGTTCCCTAAGCAATACTTTTGCAACCCGCCAATACTCGTAATCAGTACTCATGGATATGAGTGCTGATTAAAATACTACTCGTAGTATGGAGTATGATTCCACGGGTACTCGTAATCAGTACTTCTGCTCTTGGGTACACACGTATTTGCCCAAGTTTGATTGATTACTCATTTCATATGACTACTGATTACATGTACTCTACTTAATACTATAGAGTACGATTCCACTACAATCGTAATCCGTACTCCTACTCATGAGTACAATTTGCCTAACTCTGCTTTGACCCCTATTTGCACAACCATGGCAACGACATACTGGACAAGTTCATGTTTAGCACATGTTCTAGATTTCAATTGATAAGGCACTAATTAGCGAGCAAAAAAAAATGTGTTTATTTACTTCTTTTTTTCATAAAAATTATGGATGTCCCTCGACATGCATATATTAGCGTGAGAGCATGCGCATTAAATGTGCTATAAATTTGCTCCGAATTTGCTTAATATGTTTCGCTGCATTTGAGGCTGCGAAGCGTGCATGCATGCATATCTGACATTAAAAAAAATATGCTAAATTTAACCAGAAAATTCTAAAATATTCTTCATGCACGATATAATCAACTTCCCACACGCGCCAAAATGGGCGTGTATATACATTTTGTAATAAATTTCCAGAGATAAGCATTATTTCGCATTTCACGGTCGAATAAAGTTTTCTGTATACATAAATGAAACTATGATTAAATTTATGCTTGATAGTCTTTTGCAATGGGTGGCGTTTGTTTTAGATTATATCTTATATGTTAATAGGCGTTACACGTGGACGTGTTATATTCTTAAAAACTGGACATTTTTTTTTTAACAAATGGGTCTTTAAACAACTGTTGGCGAGTTTCTGTGATAATTAACCTCGTGATACGAGAACGTTAACCATAAATTGTTCTTGTTTTTTACAATTGAAAATACTGTGTTTAGTTTAACTTCATATTTTTATAGTAGGCGTATACAAAGTTTAAATTGTTGGGAAATACCTTGTTATGTTTGCTTAAAACGTAATACACAATTCGGTTCACTATTTTATAAAATTACTAATAAACAAAATACTTTTGACATAAAAACAATGAACATTATGCAAAATAAGTCACAATTTGTAAGTTCCTTAAACACAAATCTGTCAAAACTAGTGTTTCAAGTTAAGGTTAAAAATAAGAATTTTAAAAGAATTAACACGGTCATTGGAAAATGGTCACACTGTCTCTGAATGACGTAACATCCATCTTGATTCTCATCCAGAATACATATACATTTAGCTGGTGCTTTGGCAGAATGTCAGTACTAAACCAAACGCCAGTGATTAATTATTTCTCGATGCCATTCTTTTGTGTTTCTGTTTGTTTTTGGGGCCATCATTGGATGGACGCCCCATTTGCAATAATCCTTGTTTTTCAAGGAGCTTTTCTTCATCAGGGCGCTCGTGTAACGTGACTTGGGTTATTGATACTTATATCTGATAGCAAATACAGTTAGTGAAGATCTATCTTTCGGGTATTGCTTTTTCTTAATGAGAAATCTCTATAGATCTTTAATCAAACTTCTTTAGCAGTCGTCCGGCGTTTTTATGATTAATACAATTATTGCTTCTGTTCTCTTCCGTTTCTGTGTTTTTGGCTCAGCTGCTTGTCTTACCTTGTTTTCTTTCAACGCTTTAATTCGATCTTACAAGAAACGTGACGTTTCTTCGGCACAAAACTTCCATTCATTCCCAGCAAGACTTCTCTATTTGTACATTTTCTGAGGTTTTAACAAGTTTCGCAAATAAATGATATCCTATAATGTGTTTAGAGAAGAGGAATATCAATTTGAAAGCAGTGATTTACCACTCTGGGGAACATGCTTTTTTTTAAATTTTCCATCCTTGTTCTTTTTTTTTTTAATAAAACGATCACTTTGATTAAATTTGTTCAAATTCAACATGTAACATGTACAGTAATTCAAACTTGTATTAAAACTTGTATTTATAGATATTTATTTTAATTTCCACATAGCCATTAACTCGAACTTGTGAATATGGAAAAACCCACAGAGTTTATGCAAACAAATTTGTCGAAAC
This sequence comes from Ophyiulus pilosus, assembly GCA_033995625.1. Taxonomy (NCBI): domain Eukaryota; kingdom Metazoa; phylum Arthropoda; class Diplopoda; order Julida; family Julidae; genus Ophyiulus; species Ophyiulus pilosus. The sequence continues at coordinate 45,404 of JAUJYV010000175.1, forward strand.
GTGTTTTCGTGAACATATTTCCATAAACAGATTTGTCCAAATGTAGGAAATGTTTGCTGTTCATGAATGGCCAAAAACTGGCGTCTGCTCTAGAAAGCACGTGGGGTAGATTGGGTCAATGCACTACGTCATGCCTGTCATGGTAAACAGGCCTTGATTGGTAGGAACGCCTTGACCAGCAAACATGTTTCCTTTGAGCTTCACCGCCTCTTGAGCGATCACCGAAACATTTCATGGAAACATTTTTAGGCTGAAACTTGTTTGCAGAAAACTGGTGAGCAACCACATATCACAAACATGTTTACGAAACCCTGTTTCTGTTTCGTGTTGCAAGTGTGTACCAAGCATTAGCATAATATTATGTACTTTTATGTAATTTTAGAAATACTATTCCTTCAAATTGACAAGTGGTATTTTAAGTATGTTTCTAAATTTACACAATTAACGCATTCAAAAGATCATGTTAAGTGTATAATAACAATAATACTAAATTGAAATCCAAAATCCAATGCATATAATAATGTATTTCATTAATTCAGACTTCGTCTGGGTTTCAGGTGCTCTTTCAATGCTAATTAGTAAGCTTTACCAAAAGGCATTTGTGTTTAATTTGAAAAGTGATTTTCTTCTAAATTTGTTGTAAATTTTGGCGGCTACGTGCATCGCTTTTGTGCGTTTTGGCAGCGTGATTTTTCTTCCACATTCGTATGATAGGTTTATGTTTTAGCTGACAGTATAAAGGCTCCATCAATTGTCTCGACTCGCTTTCCAAAACGTCTCCGGGGATAGTCATTCAATTTTCTGCTTGGATATTGACACGGTGTGTATATTTTCGACTTCCATCGAGCGATGTTTCTGCTATGATTTTAGGGAAACTAGGGAATATCCTCATCTTAACGTTATTAATGGTTTTAGTTTGCGAAATTTAAATTAAACGTATACATGCGTGCACAATGCACTTGTCTCCAAGGACTTGTCTCCATTTTACATTTCTTTTGAATAATTTCGATGCCATACACAATAAATGATTTGGTTGTATCGTGAATTATAACCTTTATCCAACATGGATTCTTTCGCCCTATACAAGCACGATTGCTGAATTCGTGTCTGCATCGACTATACTGTGGAACTATTTTCAATCCAGATTACACAGAAAAGTACAGCTTGTGTCTGTTGATGTGGATGTAGGAGCAGACTAAACTTTTTTTTATGTCATGTTCAACTGTTATTAAGTTTTGACGCTTCAAAAATTGTTGTTGACTTGTCACACAAACCTTGGTCTCTTTTATGAAACTTGTACAGTTGTTAGTTTTCATGCACTAAATGCATTTTTTTGTATAGGGTTGACATGGGGGGGTAAACAAACCTATGCAAATTTAACATGCTTAATTTGTGTAAATTTCATAAAAACACAATTTCTTTAATATGGGCTATTTGTGTATGCTGATACGGAGCCTATTTTCACAATTGGTGCGTTAAATTGATTCAAATGGACCTCCTTAAGAGGTGGTGGGAGGGGGGGGGGGTCTGCTGGCATGTGGACACCATGAGGATAGGGGGAGGGAAAAGCCATTATAGATGGATATTTTCAGTTTTTTAAATTGTGTGTTCAATTGAGTTTTAATGGTCAGTGAAAAGGGAATTGGAAACCAGAAGAAGTGTTTGTTCCCAGTCCCAAAAGTGCTTGAGTTTTTAAATTATTTTTGAATTTTTTGAAATTTTTGAATTATGCCGAACTTAGTGTTAACACCAATTTTATGCTGAAATTTCCCTTCGAGGTCAGGAAATTTCCGTTAATCAGATCTGGAAATCTGGAAAAATGTCTTGGAATTGGCAGCGGGACGGGTGCTTGGAAATTTATACGATGGGGGTCCAACACATTTTCTGGACACCCTATTTTTCACAAAAAAAATAAAGGACGTCTATGAGGGGGGAGTGGGGTCTGGGCCAAAATGGACACCATGTGGACAGTGGGTGGGGGGGAGGCAATTTTTGAAGGAATTTCGGGGACGTCCTTTTTGAATGGCCCCTAAGAGCAGTCTGTAATGTTGTAAATGTAGCTTTGGCAAAATATTAAAACTATAAAAGACTTGTAGTGACCCCCATTGCGCCATATATATGTTGTTGCAGCTCCAACAAAATATGTTTTCATCATTGCATTCGGCTGTTCGGTCGTAGTTAAGGTATACTAAACACGGACTAAGAACCAGTTCCATATCCGTAATTCCAGGCAGTAAGCCTGGAGTAATATGCCTCGACTGACTTTCTCTCGTACACTATACCGATATTCCTTATATTTTCACCTGAGATTTTGCCAGGCTTTTATACGGCTAAATAGCTTCGTAAGTTGGCACATATTCCCTTTATTGCTTTACTAATAACGCTGTAGCCTATCATTTCCTCCGACGTACAAGGCATTATGTCACTATGAACGATGAAATTGTCTTCGTTTGAATAATTGATTAGCAGAAATTGAAAAATAAGACACGGGCTTATGAGAATAAACGCGTTGCATGGTGTTCTACCCCGTGTAATAGCCTAACAAGTCATATCTTGGTGGGGCGAACCCCCATGGGGATCCCTACTTTTTCATCTTCCAAATAAATTGTGCAGCTCCCATATACCATGCTGCAAAATCTCATCTTAGGAAGAAATATGAAGTGAAATTTCGTCAGCATCTATCCCCATCACCAAATAGATATGTCTTAACTGGGGAACCAACTTCCAATACCAAATTACGTGAACTTGACAGGGAAACAATCAAATATTTAAGCAAGGTGCTTTTGTAATTTGAGTTACTTTTAATTTGTCAGTGATGGATTTCGAAGGATGGCGATAAATGCAAATTGGATAAAGTTGAAAAGATCATCGGGATTCCAATTTTCCTATTGGAAATCTTGCGTGAAGGACAATTTACATGGCTCTTTACTCGTTGTCATATGAGGTTCATGAACATTTTGGTCTTTGGGCCCTTTTTTTTGCATATACGGTTGGACTCTGAGGAGCTTTTAATCAGGTTATCTATATTCATAAATTAAATCTGAGAAATATTAAAAATAACCCGGCAAGAAAAAACCAAACATGGGCATATGGCCCTTCAAGAGCCAAGTATAGCCCATACATGGCTATTATTTAAGAATTTATTTTTATATTTTTATATAATACAAATAAAAAAGTATTTGTTAAGAGTTTCATGAATATTAAGGTCAGTGACTGATGCAGTTTTAATCATTTACAGTTGCACAGCCATTGGCTAAAACATTAATGGTGTTTAATTAACGACTAATTGAGGTCCCATTAGAGATTTTGAATCTTGCCATTATGTAAGGAGTACAATGGTGTTGTTCAAAACTTTGAACTGCAGCTTTAGTGTTGAACCATATTTTTAATCCACTGCTTTTGGTTGAAGCATGACTGCAGTATTTTCACGTCATCGCAGTCAATTTCTTCATCGCCATCCAATTTTTCCCCCGGAAAATTTCTGCTAAATCTCATAAAGCTGGTCTAAGTCTGACCACAGGAGTGATCGTGTGGTAGCATTTTGACAGCGGATTAGAGCATCTCTAATGACTGCAGCTATGACTGGGATATATGAGGGATTCAACAAAAGTAGTTATTTCTACGTGCTTCAATGGACACTAATTTCTCCTAGATCCAGATGGGAAGCCAGGGGATTCAAGCCGTTATCCAAGGGGCTTGCAATCATTGGTAAGTTCCTGTATTTCACCAGAGATTAGGGCAGTTTTTAACGAAAAATTTGATAAAGAAAAAATAAACTGTTGAAACTCCGTTCATCCGTGATCATGATTAAATCAAATGTTATTGCTTGGGCGTTTTTAATGTTCATGGGGCTACCTGCCATCATTATCCATTTTAAAGGACCATTACAGGATGTGCAGTGCGTGTTATGCTTATACACTCGTAAACACAAAACAGAAACAGAGTTTATGTAAACTAATTTGCCGAAACGTGGTTTTGTGAACATATTTACGTAACACCAAAAACGCATTTCGAAACAGAGAAAATGTTTGCTGTTCATGGATTGCTGGCGTCTGCTGTAGATATATATGAGCGCCTTGACCAGCAAACATGTTTCCTTTGATCTTCACCGCCGCTTGAACGATCTCCTTAATATTTCATGGAAACACGTTTTTGTTTTTGGCGAAAATTTTTCTGAAACTTGTTTGCAGAAAGCTGGTGAGCAACCACATGTCGCAACATTTTTTGGCAACATGTTGAATGCAGAGGTGTATCCACCAAAAGTTGACCGACAAAATGAACAAATGTGTCCAGTTTATGGCGCTTTTACCAAGGCGTGTGCGCTCTATTGTAGACCGGCCATTTCAGCCGACGGCTGAGCATGCGCAGTAAAGTGGCAGCATTTTTTCCCTTTGATCAGAACTCCTCCTGAGCGATCGGCGAAATGTTGCCGAAACCATGGTTCTGGCAGCAAAAAAAAACGTCATAAGTTTGCTCAAATATCACGGTAGGCAAACTTTTATTCTGTATTTGTTTCAGCAAACCTTATTACCTCAACATTGTTGCCTCATGTTGCTTTTGGTGGAGACCCGGCTTTAGGAATCACATTGGAAAACTTTGTTTTCTCTTTGTAATATAAGCTCTGGTTTCAAGGAAAAATTGAGGTTTAATGAAGTTTCGCTGGCACTATATGATCACTGTAGACAAACTTTATTAACTTTTTGTTTGCAGTTCAGTTCTATGCTTAACTCGACGAGTGGGGCTACAATGTAGTAATCTAAGCAAGAAAAAAACCCCAACTAAGTCAACAAAATACATATAAGACAAATAGATGCGTATAATGACTACATCTGTGATTAGTTTTTGGTCAGTTGTGTATATTAGCTTTCATCGTAATGGCAAAAGGCAGATCAGATGTAATAGAAAGGCCAGCGCCACGTCTTTTCCCTGTGTACAGCCAAAGATGGCAGTTTTGGAAGTTGGTCAGGCTGCACTGGAAACAGTTCATCTTCTATTGGAAACAACCCCGAAATCTGGACATGAAATTGAGTCTTATATAGCTATCTAATTCTCGTTGATCATTAAGGGTTGGACAATAGAGCAAACATAATTTTCCATTTTGGTCATTGGTCTTTTCTTTCCATATATAGTGTATACTCTCCCTCTCTATCTTTCTTTACTTCCTTTATATATTTCTAAGCTCATAAGGAAACTCAGACCGTTAGGCTTTCGGCATTTCTTACATTCTCGCTCAAAATGGCTGCCATTTACGGGACTTCTAATACCTTTGCATGTCCTGTAATCAATTTGCAAAATTCCTTTCGCCAATTCTATTCCTATTACATTATTTACTCCAACTGTAATGGAAATGGAAAACTCATGTGATATTTCTTATACTGTATAACATGCTGGAAATAATTTCTAATATAACCAGAGAACCAGAGAAATGTTGGTTTTGTAGACCTTTTTACACAGCTTTACTTTAAATAATTACCACCATCTCACATATTACACTTTTCAGAATTTAATCGATTCTTAATTGGATGAGGTGAATAACCCTGAAAGTTAAGCAGTTGATAGAAACAAAGCCAATCATTGCACGTTTTTAAGTGTTAAGGCCATTGCAATAAATCAGCAAACGACTGATTTTACTTTTTTGCCATTCCTAAAATCTTTATGAAATCGTATATTGTACAGTAGTTCAAACTTGCATAGGTGACCAAGTTTTAAGAACCCATATAGTCAGTGACCGACTGCATGGGTCTAAAAATAACAGTTGCCAAAATACAAAAGGGGCCACAAACAACTACTTATAATGCTATAATTTAATTTTTATAAGAACTAAATAATTTTTTTTTAAATACATAAGTGGAGAATAAAAATGGTAAAATTTAATTTTTTATTTTTTATTATTTAATTATTATTTTTTCTTACTTCACTTCTTACGAAGGTTTTTCTGGAATGCATACAGTATAACTGTGTGTCTGAATGATTCCTGAGGATGTCCAAGTAAGCATACATAATATCGACGTCATCACTTGAACAGTCCATTAGTAAATCATGAATCAAAATGGACGAACATTTCCCCCTTCCTTGGTCACCGTTTTATAATACTTGCGTTCTCCACTTATCGATATTACGATTTGGCATCTTCTTTGTATTCGGTCCCAGTCACACGATGAGGTTGCAAGAGAGGTTTTGCTCTCAAACGAATTATTCTTTTGCAAATGGAGAGAAAAAAAATGCATCTTCCATTCCCAATATCAAGGAAAAGACAGTCAAATGGAAGATTAAAGACAAAGTGCATGTCCATCCGAGTGTCCGATTTCATCCACAAATCTGTTACGCTGACAATCATTTCGAAGGGGAATATATATATATGGTGTTTTGAATTTCCTTCTCATCAGCCCTGTTTACCCCAGGCATATCCTCACCTTCCAATGCTGTCCAGAGAGTGTATCATACTGTGTATTATATAATGCGGGAGTTGTGTTTACACCCCACTTGCCCCGATGTCCAACGTGTCTTTCAAAACCCAAAGTTCATATGAGACGGAATTATTTTCCGCTCCATTTGCCTTCTGAGGCTTATCATCGCTGGCCACTGGTGTTGGGGGTGGACCAAATATCCACTGCATTTCCAATCAACTTATCGGCAGAAAACGCTTTTGTTATAAAACGCTCCCTTATGTTTTAAAAACGATGCACTTGTTCGTGCAAGAAAGCTGAAAATCAATTGTGGTCGTTCTACATGCATTTAACATTGCGAGTTTGAACGACAACAATGTTTTGGCATTTTTTGGAATTGTATGAGAACATTTGTTTATAATGCTAATTTCTACTCATCTTAAAACTTTAACTTGCCTTAAACATTTTCGATTAAAATTGAAAATATATTTTTTCTGTATAATATGTAATCTGGTTCTTAACTGTCTGCTGCATAGAATAATTTAAGGGACCATTCAAAAAGGACGTCCCGAAATTCCTTCAAAAATTGCCCACCCTTCTTTATAGACGTCCTTCATGTTTTTTTTTTTTTTTTTTTTTTTTTTTTTAAAGTAGGGTGTCCAAAAAATTTGTTGGAACGCACAAAGATCCATCCTATAAATTTTCAAGCACCTGAGTCGCTGCCAAATCCACCAAAGTTTTCCAGAATTTCGAAGGGAAATTCCAGCATGAAATTGGTGTTCGACACAAATGTAGGCATAATACCCGACTTTTCCGAGGTTTCAAAAATTCAAGTACATTTGGGACTGGGGACACATTTCATTCTGGCGTCCATTTTTTGTTTTGTCCGTATATGTGTTGTGGTACAATTAGGGGAATGCAGCGCCCTCTACGACGCTCTAGCAAAAGATTTTCAATGACTATATAATTCAATAGTAGATGCTAGTTAGACATCGATGTTTGAATGTTTTCAACTCTTCCGGACTCATCACAGTTATCTTGTCCCTAATATAGGCACAGTAAAGTGGCGACATTGCGTTGCTTTTAAAATTTCTAGTCGTTTTCGTAAACAAATGGCAATCATTTGGTATTTGTTGGCACTGCTATGACTCATCAAACTAGCATTTTCCCTTGGTTTGGAGCAACATTTTCAGATGACTTTTCTTTGTTTGTATATTTTTAGGTCGGCAAAAGCAAACTGCTCTCACACGATGCTAAATAACAATATTTATTTCGTAAGCCCAAGTTCTGTTTATTTTCGGCTGTCTTTTATGGCTACCCAAACTCTAAATAGACCATCATTTTTGATGATTTTTTTTTATTATTGAATTTTTTTGGAAGTGCATTTTTGTACACGGGTCATTAAAATGTAGCTGCCGACTCAGCTTCTCGAGCAATTAAATCTAATTTGCTATGATATTAGAAATAAGTCATTGGCAAAACCGAGACCCAGCCTCGTTTCTGGCGCATTGCAGTTCCGCTTTATTTCGTAATTAATACCGGTATTTTTGGTGCATCCCAAATACAAGGTATATATATTTCGCCAATATCGGGTTATATATTGCGGTGTCGGATTTGTTTTAAAAATCTAATTCGGGTGATGTTTAACCCCTCCTATTGCCTACTAGGCCTGCGTACGGCGATGTTTTTATGATGCTAAAAATAGAGGTAGAAACCTAATGGATGACATAAAACCTCCGAGCCAGATGTTAAAAACAATAAGAAGAGAATCTTAGGTATGTAAGGAACAGCACCACCATTACGAGACAATACAATTTCTAATTTGGGTATCCTCGCATTTTTCGGAAATTGTCAGACAACCGCTACCGCTAAATAGGTTATGACTGCACCATGAGCTCTTCTTATAGGGGAGGTTTAGCCAAAACGAGACACGAAAAATGGCAGTTTTTTTTATCCCCGTGCACCTTTCCACCTGATTCAACTTTGGAAAGTGACACCTTCCAATTTGCTAGGCTCACTTTCAATTAGGTTTTGACGAGAAGGTTTGTGGCCCACCCTGTACGAACTAAATATTTCCAAGCTTCTGTATACTGTGCAAGAAATTCAGAACACTGCGTTATAAAGTGTTAAATTTTAAAACTTGTCATTTTATACATCAGTGTTTTTCAGTTTATATTTTTGGTTTAATTTTTTAGAGTTTAGTGTGCTTTGACCAGAAATGTGTTGAGAAACAGTGTTCTATTTAAACAGATGCTACAATTATCTAAATGAATTTGAGTCTATATTTATTGAAATTTCTCCTAAAATTTCACGAATTTCTGATTTACAGCAAGTGATTTTATAAAACTTTAGTGTACCGTGTGTTGAAAAAGGTTGAAAATACTAGTAATCATCATACACTCAATGTGTGTAAATGGCTGTAAAAGCTTCACATATACAGTATTTGTTTATGTATATAGAACAGAAGTTATTACAATGGATCAAAAAGGATTCTGATTGAACCAATATATTATAGTTGTTGTTTATTTCAAAACTCTTCAGTACTTTTAATATTGAACACTAAAAATTTCAATTAAATTATTATGCTGCTTAAATACGAATTTATAAGGTATTTGATGAAATATGAATGAAATATATATTCCCCAAATTAAACAAATTATTCAGTTCAAGATAACTAATTGCCGAAATGCTAACAGGCGAAATGTTGCCGAAAACATGGTTCTGGCAACCAAAAAACGTCATACGTTTGCTCAAACATCACTGTAGGCAAATTTTTATTCTATATTTGTTTCAGCAAGCCTTTTGCCGAAACCATGGTTCTGGCAACAACAAAAGTCATACGTTTGGTCAAACATCACGGTATAGGCAAATTTTTATTCTATATTTGTTTCTGCAAACCTTGTTGCTGAAACCATAGTTCTGGCAACAAAATACCTCATAATTAAGTTTGCTCAAACATCACGGTAGGCAAACGTTTATTCTATATGTGTTTCAGCAAACATTGTCGCCTCAACATTGTTGCTTCATGTTGCCTTTGGTGGGTACATCACACCCGGCTTTAGTTAATGATTGTTAAAAGTATATGTTGTATTTTACCGGTTCAGGCGCGCATCCTTTTCGGACGCCCCCTATTGGCGAGATGATGATCGTTCAAACTCTGCTTTAAATTAACGTCATCAGGATATTAATTGAAATTAGCACGGAGGCACGCATTTTCCATAGCCATGGCGCATAATAGGTCAATTATAAATTACGAGGCAAAAAAATGCACTTTCCTGAGGATCTCATTATAATAACTTCATAATACATTGTTCTACGACGGAGGCGTGAAGAGGGCAGATGGCAAATAGGGGGAGAAATTCACATAGGAAGAATTATAATACACATTTGCTATGCAGATGGCCAATTAATTGATTGCATTAAAATTATAGACAACCCAAACAGTGACGCTTTTTTTTAAAAAAAAGTGTTAACCTGCCAAAAGGACAGTGGCTCCCTTATGCCCTTAGAGGAAAAGAGGGGGGGGGGGGGGCTTCTTCTATTCAGCCTCTCCCCCATTGGGGTGCTTGTAAATCGATATCTAATTTAGCGAAATATTATTACATTAAAATTGGGGGCTAAAATTATTTCGCGTGAATTCAGCAAATTGTTAACGAGCATCATCGTTCAATTGTGAATGGCAACAAAAAATGTTCGTTGGTTAAATTGAAATTACTTAGGAGGGACATCTAGTGTTGAGTGGACAATGTTGGACATCTATATGCGCATGCGTTACATTTAGGGCGTTTAAGGTAAGTACTCAGACTAGAGGCAGGTGGCTAAAAAAAATTAAACACCACTGGTTTAGGGGTTATACAGGTAGGGACCACTCGATCTTCGTTAATATACCTATGCCTAATAATTTAAGAAAGGTACCCATTTTTTTGTACAAATTTGTGTAACAAAGGACCATATACCTTGTGTTCACATGAGGGCACACATGTCTACATTTACCTCTAGATAACAACAGCAACAACAATAACAACAACAAAAATGAGTAATACCATCCATAATGGCCCCCACACTTTCCCTGTCAGAAAACCAAACCCCTCTTAAGGATGTTCTTTTTAAATGGCCCCATAATTGCGAAGACAAAATTGAAAAATGGAAATTCTGAATTTGAATCCTATTATTTTTCCATGGTTTTATCGTTTATTAAAATCTTATTTCTATTGAAGCCCTACATTTTCATAGATGAATAATTGTGGAAAGCTTCTCATTGTGCTCTGGTGTTAATTCCACACTAGTTAACCCTTTCAACTCCAGCTTGCCCTTTAACCTCCTCTTCTATACCGCAGCTCCGCACCAGTTAGTTGCAAAGCTGTTCCACCCTTGCTCAGTCTCAGACCAAAGGTAATTCGTGGGATTCCCTTGAGCTTCTTGAGGGTAATTAGCCGAAGATGCAACCATCCGCATCTCTTCCATCTCCCTCCGCACTTTCATCCCAACCCAACAACTTAACTGCGACTGACAGAAGCGCCGTTGACCCCCCAACCCTTTCCTCGCCTTTGAATAAAGAGTACGCGAAGACAAACAGAGATTTAACACGGATAAAAAAGAGACACCTGTGTGTCCCGAAAGTATCCACGGTTCGCTATTCCGAGTCACGCAAGGGTAAACACAATTGATGTCAGAGTCATCGAGTGTGACGTCACGGGAGGGCCTTTGGGGGGTAACCACGCTGGGCACCCCATTGACTTTACTTGTGGTGTCGTTTTTCTCAATGTTTTCTGAAGATTGACTCTTGCTTTCTTCATTGACTGTTCATTTTGTATGCACCAGTGTCAACGTTTCAAACGTGACAGTTACGGTGTTTTTAATTTAACAAATTTTTACTTTTGAAAACATTTCGGTGGGGAACAAAATTCTCCACTTTTATATTCAGTATTAAATATACTCCACTCTCCGTTGAAATGAATAGTTATGTCGAGTACAGATCAGAGCAAACACGAAACAAAAACAGGGTTTCTGCAAACTTATTTGTCGATACGTGTTTTCATAGACATGTTTCGATAAACTGGTTTGCACAAACGTAGTGCTCCTATCAAAAAAACATTTCGAAACTAAGGGAATGTTTGCTGCTCATGGCGCTCCTTTACTATTGCCAAAAACTGTGATTTGTTATGGAAAACATGCACTACAACATGGATCCAGACTGTAGTGGGTTTTTTTGGGACACGCTTTTTTGTAAGATTGCTGAAAATTGGTCAGCAAACTTTTATCGTTTGGTGGTCAATTAGCCTACGTGGCCCCCAAAAAGCATACGAATTTGGGAGTGGTCATATGATCAGTGCACAGTCAAATTTTCACATAAGTAGTGAGTGTGGTGTGGGAAAGGCTTTTTTTCAAGAAGTTTGCTGAAACCTTTGAGCAGAAAACGGGAGCAAACATCATGAAACATGTTTCCAAAACCCTATTAATGTTTCGTTTTTGCTTTGATCGGTACTTGGCATAAGGCAAATAACCAGTGATTCACCGCAAAATACAAGTGCCTACAGTATATATTTTAAACCAGAGGTGTACAAACTTTTTTTAACCACGAGCCACAAGTCATCACAAAAATTGACGTTTGGGTCAACACTATACCCTAAAGCATTCTATTCTCCAAATCTTCATGCCTGATTCTATGGGCCATTTGTCATCGGCACTGTATAATGTCACGTGTCAGTGACGCAGTGCCACCGATGTGTACGTGCTCGTATAAACCTTATTTGACCCTTGATGAGCTAAAAATAACCGTATCAAGGGACCATATTTCCCTAATTATGAGCTATATTTGACCTGATATACCCCATTATAAGCCATATTGAAAAGGCACTATACATGTCCACTTAAAAGCTCCAGTGGTCTACTGGTCCATACATGGTTTTTCGACCCGTGTGACTTTTGAACTTGAAATATAAAATTTAAGCTTATGGGGAGGGGATTTAAGAAAATAAAGATAACAACTTGCTAAAACTAACGGCTAATATGGGGTCAACCATTATTTGGGGCAACTTACTGGTCCCATATTCCCAATGTGCCTTCAATTTAATAACTGCATCCGGTCATTTTCCAGGATTATGTGCATTACTACTATAGAGCTGTATTTATATCTCATTCCTATTGAAAATACCCTGAAGAAGAGTTTTAATTGTTGAAAATAGCTTGTCAAACGGTTTTGATCCTAAAATAATGTATTTTATTGCTTTGTATTGTACAAAACCGTTTAACATATATATGTGATATAGTTTTATTCCAGTTTTTAAGGTCTTCTTAACTACTTCTCTACAATTGGAAAGATTTTTGAAATTCTTGAAGATTTCTATGCCGTATTTGTCCCCAATGTTTTTAGCAATTAAAAAAAAGACCCATGAGCGTGAAAAAAAATTCGTTTAAACACGCCATTGTGTATTTTTGAAATGTCCGTAACGCCATCTGGTAACAAATGTGTCTTCAAGAAGAATTGGGGAAATTAATTACTGGTGGTGCCCTTTTGTATTCTGTGGGTGGAAATTTGAGTTTGCAATGGACTTCCTAAAGGGCTGTGGTGCTGTTGAGCTCTTGGATTGTCCAAGTCAGTTAGTCCAATCTGACCCCAGACATAAAAGCTGTCCTATTAACTTTTCATTTGGCAGCTTTTAATATGGCGTTGTGTGCATTAAGATCATAAATTGGTGAATATAGAGGCGGCCATTGAGAAATGAGCAATTTTATTTATGGTCACCATTGCGGCTATTAAAAGGGAAACTGGCCAGCATGCCGGACAACAATGGCCCAGAGAACATGTTGTTGTACCGAGTTTATTGGCTGCTCAATTAGTTTATGACCATCCGGGCATTCAATATATCATTTAGTGAATGTCAATCAAAATTTCTATATCTAATGAAGTTATCTGCGGAATGCGTCCATTGCTATGGACCCAAGAACCCCCTCCCCCCCATACTCGAAAAGAACATTAAAATGACCGGTCAGAAAGGACTTTTGCGCCATGAAAAACAAGGTCAAAGGCGAAATCTGACCCGTTTTATGATTGCCATGATGATGGTGGACTTTTCGAGGAAATATTGTGGCATTGTTCCGAAGGGCTGGAAGAATCGCGAAGCATAATAGACCTGAAGCAAAACTCCCCCACTGATCAATAACATGCCTCGGTTTTATTGAGACCCCCTTTGTCATGAAAGTGTCAGAAACAATGCGCTGGGGAAAAAAATGGATTTTATATTAATGAAAGGTCCTTTTAAGAAATACGTGTGATGTGCCTCACCCTAAAGCTCCGCCTCCTCCCCCACTTTAGGTCTTTAGTGTACTTTTCATTCAAAAGGAAACTGGAGACTTCACATGGTCTAAATGTTTCATCAGGATGTAAATTTTAGCCACATGGGTAGATTTTTCACTGAAATATTATAAAAAAGTTTTTTGAAATACAGGGAAATTGATATTTAAAATTATAATCTGAAAATCGTTTGCATCTGGTGTCCAACATGATTTTGACATAGAAAAAGTAGATTTTTGACATAATGTATCGTTTTCACAAAATGTTGTTCATCTTCTCTGACAAATGGGCTATAAATACCTGTAATATGATAGCACTGATTAGCTTGAGCTATGATACGATGACCTTAACCATGTCCCCTAAATGAATTTTATGGAATTTTACTGGTACTAAAATTCACTATCAGTTTGATCTGAAATTGATTTCATTTCTACATTTTACTTATAAACTAAAGCTAATTGCGCTGTAGATACAATTTGTTTTTTGAAACCTACTGTACAAACGAGAAAATCCATTGCAATGACTGGGACAGTAAATTTCAACATCGACAGTATATATTTGCACATTTTCGCACAATGGTCGCTTCTTCTGAAGTGCATGTAGTTCAAGTTCAACCCTTCCAGCTAGTTAACTAAGCCTGTGAATGCTTTGGAAACAGCAAACAATGGTCCTTATTTGGTTTGGGCACGTACGATAATTGGGAGGAAGCTATTGTAGGTTTTTTTGGTCTTGGGTCCCAGGCACATTCTGTGATCCCATTAAACTATATTAGACATCAAAGCTGCTGCGCCTCTTCGAGACGGCCCGCATAGTTCGTGTATGGTGCCAGACACACGTATGTTTCACAAGTTTATTGGAACAACAAATAAAATATTACATTAGGACTTAATTTTGCTAATTTCCCTTGATTTTATTAGAAGGTCTTTAAGAGAAGGATTCTGTGATACTTTCTTTCACTCTTTTACACCCAAAGTTATCTTGACCCCTCGTTTTCTTCCCCTTAGAAAAAAGAATGAACTGGTGCTGTCAGATCGGGCCCTATTAGAGAACGTTATGTATTACTTGAGGGAGGCTAGTATGTCACAGACCCAGCGCCATGGCATTTTTAATATTCCGTATACGTTGTTTCTCACGAGTTATTGTGTGCTAAGCAAATTGCGTTTTTATTTATTTTTATTTACTTTAGATACGGTTGTTTTTCTCCCCGAAATCCCCAGCCACGTGTTTATGACCAATTACTAAGTCCCTTGGTTTTTTTTGCTTATACACTCCATACGTTGGCCTAGCCTATTTTTACATGAAACGTGAAATAAAGTCATTTTATGTAAGCAAAAATTTTTTATGACATCCCCTTTTTCCTTTTCTCTATACCATTACCCAACACTACATGTAAATACGGCCATTGGTAGTTAGTCCCCACCTCTATTTCAAATTATTCTCCTCCTCTATTTTACAATGTTTCATTCTCTTCCCCCCCAGGGGTAAATAGCATACCCTGTGTTGTGCAGTGGATACCCTCCTGTACATTTTTTTTTTTGTTGGTACCCTTAAAACTTGTCAGGCACGTTTGTAATTTCATTTGCGATGATCATTTTCATTCGTGGAGATCTGCCAGTCACATCACATGCTCCGCTTTACCCTCTTATTTAGTATGAAGGGGAATACCCCTTTTTTGAGTCGGAGCGGTCCCGGACAACTCAAGTGTGACGTGCAGGCCGTACCACGTGCGTCCCGGTAAATCGTATCAGAGACCCATCGATCACAACATCGATTAATAGGCTTACAGGACGCGTGCTGTGTTGTTATTTTTTTATATTCCTCCGCCACTGAACTTTAAAAAAAAGAGTTGGATGGTTGAACCAGTTCGGCCAATGACGCATAATTGGTGTCGCCGCCAGGAGTCTTCAGTTTCTACTTTATCGTTCGGCGATCCGGATCGATTTTAATGACTGCTGTTACATATTTAAACAAATTTTTATTCGTTAGGCCTAACCAAAAAAAAAACCCCGAACTCATTCTTATGGACAATTATGTGGAATCGTCAACTAGCTTCTTCGTGGCATGTTTCGTCAAGCTACAATGATATTTTACATCGGACATAGTTTGAAAAGTGACCAAATTTCGGATTTCGACTTGTTTTTGTTTATTATCTGAGGTTGGCAGAACCGTGCTTTAACCCCATCGGTGACGTCACGCGTGTTCGATTCATCGAACGAAAATCAATACTCGATCTTGAGGACGCTGATATCACTCCGCCAAATACCGTCGGTAACCAAACTTATGCAGCTGTCTTGAATTTACGTTTTGCATATATCTGTACTTCATCGAATTACGATTGGACCTTATCAAACGCGCATAGTGACCTTTGGATTTTCGCGTATTAACCCATTTATTTATTTTTTTTGCCCAAAAAAAAACCCTTCCCCCAAAAAACAAGGGATTTTCCCTACGCCGTGACGCAATCGCAATACGCTATCAGTGACCATTGATCCCGCCGGTGTTCGAACCTTGGAAATTTGCATTTTATTTACGTTTCGAAGCAAGCTTTTTTTTTGAGGGGGGGAGGTGGGTAGTCAAAGAGTTTTGACGGGTCCTCCTCATAATTTTTTTTTTCTTCTCTCGACGTTCCGTCGCCATTAGTACACGGACCCGCCAACCGGACCTTAGTGACGTCACAGGACCGCCTTTGGCGTGGTTGAAACGCTATATTAATATTCGCCGCATGGGATGGCCAACATAATTTAATATCCGCCCAATGGAGTCCGTAGCGTGATCACATGCGAAAGCCGGTTGCCACAGAACCGCATTGGGAGCGGATGAGCACGGCACGTTGCCAACGTTCTCGTCGGTTCGATCGAACGCCGCGAAGCCGCCGGAGCTCTGCCGCACTCGCTGGCCCCTCGAGCCGCAGAGCCACCAGTCTACCCTCGTGCTGGGGTAAACGCGTGCTGCCTAGTCAACGGCGCTAGCCCCCTCTGGTGGCCTAGCTCCTCCATCCGATTTCGGTGGGCTCGTCACTTTTTTTTCCCCTCATTTTAACGTCGGCCGTGCATCGGACTCCATCCGTCGAGAGTGTCCCCCACCACCCCCGTGACATGACACGCCGCTTAACTCGGGTGAACAGCCCACCCTTCGCGCCCCCCTGGCCGCTGACCTTTCACCCCTTCCGACGCTGACCCCGCCTTTTTTTTTCTTCTTCGGGACCTGCACGCTGCCACAGCCGCACCGGCCACCCCGATGTCCACTAGCGCAACAGCGGCGGTCAGCGCGTGGTCATCCCACGGTGTCGTCGATTAAAAAACGCCGCGAAGGATTTTTCGACTTTTTCCGTGACTCCGTCGGTCCAGGTCCGTCCACCTTTATGGATTTCTCGGTGCCGTGCTAACCAGCGGCGGCCCCTCTTCTATCCCCCCCCCAAACCCCCCAAACCCTCCTCCTCCCCACGGCCACCTCCCTACGTGTGTACTTCTTGACTTGGCCGTGTTGACGTCGGGGGTGATGTTTTCAACATAATAGTTGCTTCGCGATCCAATAGAAATCAACGCCAGCAATTTGATTATGATAATTCAGCGATACCTTATTGATAATCATACTCGGCGCATGCGCACTGCGCCCCCTGTGTATAAATTAGAAATTTTTGCATCGCTCAAGTTTGTCATTTCTAAAGAGTATTGCTAACAGTGAGGATGTCAAGACGAAAACAGACTAAACCGCAGCATATCGAGAGCGAAGACACCCTCGTTTCGATTTTGGAAAATGGTGAGTGGACAAATCTTTATGATATCTGTTTCGTGTTTTTTTTTTGGAGGATGGGGGTGATACCCAAAATGCGTGTTTGGGGGGAAGGTCAAAGGTGAGGGTTCGCGTCCCACCCACCCTTAGCCTCTCCACCCCCTCCTCAACCCAGTTTCTGCCTCTCTGACCCCCCTCCCCCCCCCAAAAAAAAACCAAAACATTTCCAACCGGGATTGGAACCCGTACCAGAAACGTTTATTTATCTAATCGTGTTTGACTCGGTTTAGACATCGTTTCGTTTTAACGAATTTGATGCAAATCAAATATGCAAACAGCTCTGAGTTACGACCGCACTTCGTCTGCTGTTTTTTTTTTCGTTTTTTTTTTTTTTCTTCTTCTACCGGGGTTTGAACGACCCTCAAGTTTGATAACCCCTTTGGTGACTTGTTCTGTACACTGCATCATGCCGTGGTACATGGCTCTCGGGTTAAGGCGGAACAACTCCGGGTGCCGAACCTAGGAAGGCCGGAACCCCGAACCTTTTCCAAGGCCGCCACCGTATCATAACGCATATCGATATGAATTATTAATTTTTAATATGCTGCTGTTTTATTAGCCTTAAACACTGTTTGCGCAACGCCGGTTTCGTCAGGGACACTAAGGCCGATTAAATTTTCCAAGTTTTTCATCAAGTTTTACTGTTTTTGATGGCGTTTTTGACGACTGGGGCTGCAATGGGGAATGTGTTTTTGAGATTCGAATCTAAACTTCGAAGCCTTTATGATGTACTGTTCACAATTTTTGGACCCTTTTAGAGTTTGGTCAAATTCTATTATTAGTATTATTTTTTTTTTTTACAAATTAAATTATAGGAACTTATCCGCGACTGTAGGGGACCTTTAGCCTCTGAACTGATTGCAATGGCCTTAATCCTTGATTATTTCGAGTTTGGTGCAAGAAATTGGTCTGCGTTTTAAATAGAAAATTTCGTTTAGAAAACTTTGGTTATCGTGGTTTTATTTTAATTGTTAAGTGTAATCGACGGTTAAAAACCTTTTTCTTAAAAAAACTATGCGTTTTCCAACGTCAGTTTTTACGGGCCTTTTATCCGCTTCGCTCATACCGATATTGGTATTTAAGCCAACTTGGCGAAATTCAAAATCGATTTTTCTGGGGCCCTTTTTAAGCCTTAATAATAGTTTTGGAAAGTTGGTTTAGGCCTATTGGGCAACGTTCAGTTTTCTACGTTTTAATTTCGATTGCGGGCTAATACGACGGTTGGATTTTTGCGAAAAATACCGGGATTTTGGTACTTCTAAATAAAAGGCTTAAACGATAACATCTGGCTTAAAGGTCATGTTAAAATTTTTCATTAGCTAAATACGGACACTTTTAGTGGTTTTCGGAATAGGCTTAGGACCGGTTGCGTTGGAGGTTAGTTAACGCTAATCGAAAATTAGCAAGAAAAGCTAAACAGAAAGTATATTTTTATTTTGGTGATATTTTTTGTCAACTTGGGATTTTCTGCGTTTTAGCCGGCTTGATTTTACCGAGAATCTTGGCTAGACCGTAGCCGTCTTGGAGGGTGTCATGCCCGCTGAGGTGATCGGTTTTTTCCGGTCCTCTCTTTGGCTATCATGACTTTTGAACATTTATTTTATCGTGTTTTACAAATTTTGACTTTAACGACATAATTCACAATTTCATAATGTTTTAGTAATACGTTTTCCATAAATGTGTATCATAAACGCCTGTTTGGAATATGGTGGACGTGGTTATTAATTTATATTTAAGGGAAACTACAATGAATTAAATTAATTTCGTGTATAATTTTAAGCGTAATTTAAACACTGATCATCATTATATTATTATCAAGGGTATTTTATAGTTTTCATAAATCGGATTGTATGAATCGAGAAAAGTTTGAATATTTCAGGATTTCAAATCTGGAATTCGTAGATTCAGCATTTTTGTATACGTACATTTAAACAAAAAAAAAATACGGAAACAATTCCAGATTCTAATGCTGACTTATTCGTTTTTTCGGTAAAACTAACTTTAATGTAATCTGGTCATTAATAAGTTAAACTTAATTTGTGTTAACATATCTTGAAATGTTCCTATAGTATTTCGTAATATTTCGTATGCTTAATCAGTATGTTATTGGCTAGCTGCCCTTTGCTTAATTGGCAAATTGCTCTTGCTTGCATAAGCAGTTTCGTAATAACTCGTTTAATATTGAATCTATAAATATTGAATTTATAAATGGAAAACTAATTTTATTC
The DNA here is from genome assembly GCA_033995625.1 of Ophyiulus pilosus. Lineage (NCBI taxonomy): Eukaryota > Metazoa > Arthropoda > Diplopoda > Julida > Julidae > Ophyiulus > Ophyiulus pilosus. The sequence goes on from JAUJYV010000175.1 coordinate 65,104, forward strand.
TTGTTTTATTATATTTTATCACCACAAAATAAGCCTTGTCACAATCGATTGTATGACACCTTTTTATGTTATACGTAGCTTTAAGGGGGGTGGTTGGACCAACAAAAGTTGCATGGGTTAATTTCGGCTTGGTTTAATGTATCATGATACACGATACGTAATGTAATGAAAGCAAATTCCATTCGAGCTTTACGTCTGTAATTTTGGTTAATTTTCTACCCAACATAGTTTGAAAAAGTGTCACCATTTTATTAATTTTTTGAAATGAAGAAATTCGTAAAGTTTAAAACTAAAACGTTGGCTTATTTTGTTAAATTGCCAAGTTTTTGTTCCTTTATTTAGCAGGCATACAAAGCCCAAATCGAAATAGAACTGTTTGTAAGGTTTAACGGGTACTAAAAAAGGACAAGCAGGATTTTGAAATTGCTGAAAAATAAACCTATAAATTAAGTCGCGATTGTGGCTCCCAATTTCAGGCAACACAATCCGTCAAAAAGACCTTTGGCGTTTACTAATATAGAAGGTTTGGCTACCTGCCCCCCCTCCCTATCTGCCCAAACCTGCCTTTTGGCAATCCGAGAGACCTGGTTGCACCAACGTTTGGTTAAACTTAATCGACCCTCAAAACCCCTTCTACTCCCTAATTTCCCTTTTGACCTCTCTGAAACGTACGATTTCAAAGGAAATTTATTTCCTCGTTTTTCCAACCTGTTTCACCTAAATCAAAGGAAAAATCCCCATTGAGACATTTTCGCCACATGTGCCTTATCTACCAGGGGGAGTAAGGGCCGGCCAATCTTATCGGCGACGATGACGTCATGCACGCCACCCAGATGCATGCCGGGTCAGGTGCCTGTCGCGCATGCGCGTGTTCCTACGTAGTTAGGACAGGGATCCCCCCCATTCTAGCGTCAATTACACGTGCGACTGACCGTTCGCTGATAGCCATCGTAAATTGACCCCCCAAATCTTTCGCCACGTGGGCTCCTATGAATATTATCACTGGTATCGATATGATTGTAGAGGAAGAGGAGGGCACCTACTGCAGCGCGCCACGTGCCGGTCTCAACATGGGCGAGCGCTTAATGACATTTTGATATTAATTTGACAATTAAGATATTGCCACTTAAGTTTTTTTTTTCCATGCAATTGAACCCTGGGATGGGAGAACGAAGTAGAGGGGAAGCGCCGTTATGGTGTTCGTGTGAATCTGTGATTAACATGGTCTATGTGATGTTTGCATCAAGGGGGATATAAATCTTATATCTACCTGCTTTTTTTTTTGTAATATCTAGGAATCTGTTTACATGATTGTGAAATGTGTGCAACATTTAAGAAAATCTGAAAATCTGACTTGGGCATTTGATAAATTTTGATGCTTGATATTCAAACAAGATATAGTTTGACAATTTTAAGTTGCACTGGTTGCTTTGGGCCCACTTATATTAAAATGGCCTTGGTGGCGTAAACTTTTTTGTGGTAATCGAGAAATCGACATACATGGAATAAGCAACAGGTGATATCTTAAGGAATTATTGCAGGATATAAAACAGACAATTTTTTTACATGTTATCCAAAGTGCTAATGAAACCACCTGCATATTTAAAGTGTGATTATTTTGTAAATGATTTTTGTTTTTAAAATAACATTGCTTTTTTTTAAAAAAAAAAACAACCAATATTTCTTAAAACTTTTAGTTGTTCTGATGGTTGATTCTACTTTTTTAATATTAATTTTGAATGATTATTTAAAGGTGTTAGCTATTCATGTAATTATTCTTAATGGATTGTCAGCTGGGTCATCTAGCAGTTGTTTAATGACTCTAATTTTGTGGTGGTAGAGCTTTTATTTTTTCAGATCAATGTATAGATGACACTTTTTCCACAATATGACTGACTGTATATTTGACCGTTAAAACAACTGTATTCTCTCGAGGCTATTTGTTTCATTTAATCGTTGATCTTCTAGTGTTTCCTGTTAGTATATTATAATTCATTCTAAGAACATGTCTTAAAAGCATAATTTACAACGATGTCGTGAAATTTAAATAACTATAATAGTTGATATTCACAGAAATTGTTTATCAAAAATTCTGGTTTCCACATGCATATTTATACGGATAATCTAATTTTATGATTTTGCTACTTTTGACTGTTCAGGACGCGTCGACTTCCGCAGTTAATAATTCAACGTGGCAAATAACTCCACCTAAAAATGTCGTTTGATGTGAAAACTCCATTTTTTTCAAGCCTGTAATATGGAAGGCGACATGTTTTATCGCGAAACAATGCAAGAATTGTTAAAATTCCTGGCTTTTATCACACCATCTTGTTCGCGGAATTGACGAAGAACTCGTTCACTAACGGTGGTAAAAGTATGATGGGCACTGACCAGTCTTTCTTTTGAAATCCATTTTCATACCAGAAGACAGCTGGTGCTTAAAAACTAGATTTTGATATCTGGTCCCTTTTGGACGCCATTTTTGGAATTCGACTAATTAATTTGTTCTGATGGCTGGTCAAACATTTTGGAAGCTTGAATGTGGCCCGTATAATTGTCCTGCAGGACACCTGGACAATGATGTTCTTCTGGTAATTAAAATGTTGAATAAAGGTATTAATTACCTGGTTTCGTAATACATGGATGGTTTTCTGGAACGATGAAAGACTGTAATGGGCGCTTTAGGACCACAGGAATGGTGTCGGTATATGACAGCATATTAGAGAGTATTCGCCAGTCAACGTAAGCATACGTCTTTAGGCTGACCTTAAGTGTAAATGGTGGGAAAGGAGATGCATCGCCTTGAACTACCCAATGAGTGCATGCGCACTCGTGACGTTCAGTTAGTTCATTGGGTAGTTCAAATCAATGCTCCTCCCTTCCTGCTATTTACATCTAAGGTCAGTCTAAATAAAGACAAATGCTTACGTTGGGTGGCCAATACTCTCTATTAAAGAAAATACGAGAAAAAATGAAGGCCCTGTGACCTTATTCAAGATCCCATACTGGATCGTTTGTGGTGGCCGTAATTAGTAGTTTTAGCATGCCAACGTCTTTATACATACCTCAACTTTAATGGCAGGAAGGGATGAACCACGCATGCACACCCTTTACGTTCAGTTAGTTCAATGCGTGGCTCCTCCCTTCCCGCCACTAACGTTAAGGTAAGTATAAAGACGTTGATATGCGAAAACTGTCTATTACCGGACATAGTATAGGACATCTCTGCCAGCTTCAGTTGCAGTAATGAGTTGGATGAACGATTTGAGCCTTGAATATGGTCACAGCCCCAAGTTTTTTGTTTATGGTTTTAATACTAATCCTTTGGACCCTTTGGTGCCATACATGATTGGTCAAGAAATGGCTACTTGCAAGTTGCTATTTGGTGTGGTCGGTTATCTTGATGTAATTTGGGTAGCAAAAATTCATTCCAGATCAGCTTTGCGACAATCAATTTTGGTCATCATGATGTCGGTTTAAAACTGTCTGGTATGATGTCACGTCTACAATGGGTTGTCCAAAGACTTGTACTGTTTAATGTAAGTTTGAAAACAGTGTCTAGAACCTTTCAAGGATAGATTAATGCATAGCATCAATCATGAATACTGCTTATGGCCATTATTATTTTTTTACCATTTTTCCATACTTATTTTTGGAAGGCTTTTTAAACATTCTTTTGACCATTTCCATGAATTTCATTTAAGGTTTAAAAATTCTGTTGAATGAATCTAAGCATTGATTATTGCAACCTCTATATATTGCAACAAGTGTATGCAGAAAAACACTCGAGAAAAACTCGTGTATGTGCATCATACAATTCGTCTGCCTCTTATTTATAGATGCATGACGCGAAGCATGTTATTCACTTAACTGGTGAACGCTTTTTATCTGCGAAAATTTCATGCAAGAAACAAATATCAGGCTAAAAACGATGAATAAGAAAACAGGCAGCTTTATTAGGTTCCATTGAAATGCATTAAAAACTAAAATGGGCGAGTGTTTCAAGAGGTTTTTCTTTTTTGCATGGGGTGGTCTATCCAAATTCGCTTATTACGTGTCTGCAATCAAATTATACGTTTTATATATGCTCTTTATTGAAACTGTTGAAGTGGAAAAGTTCTGTTTTAAAATCCGTGCATTAAGCCTAGTTTTAATGTACCCGAAGAGCATGGGTTTGTACAAAACATTTTGCACATTTGTATAGGCCTACTGAACTGAAATAAAACGCATTTAATTGAGCACATCGCTTTACAAATGTAAATAAATGCGATTGAAATTTACACGGTTCGTATTTTAAATTCTTAGATCATTTTACGGGTTTTTAAAAGTTTGTTTCTTACTGATTGAACCGTTCGTAATTATTCTCATGTGACCGTCATGCGATTTGCATTTAGGCAAATTTGAATTTTCGAATAATACATTTTGAATTTTAAAGTAGGATTTTTATAATTTTATTAAGATGTATAAATAAAGTTTGTAGTTTTTGTAGCATTGATAAAAATTACATTGTTGTATCAAATATGTACATAAAATATAGGATCAAATTAATATAGACCCATGTTTACAGATGATCTTTTAATTTCACATGTTGTAACATAAAATAGTTGAACACAATAGCACATTTACCCTATGTATACATCTTCTAAAAAGGTATTTACTGACCTTATTGAAACGTTAAAGTTGACAACCGTTGATTAAGGGGCGATTAAATTTAACTGGAGTTTGGCGCATTCTGTATGCAAAGGCTTGATGCTTATAGAATTTTTGTATCCATCCATGCATGTATGTTTTTTATGAATCAAAAACCACTTTTTCTACGATAAACGTGTTTTAAATAGTGAAATTATTCGATTTAATATTCCGATCACTGTTGACTGGACCCTGTCAGGAACTGGGACCAACTTGTGAAATTGATTTAATACATCTTTTGAAGCATGTGACATCTAAGCATGTAGTATATACAAGACGAAAAAAATGTCATAGATAATCAAACAAAAGGGCATTAAGTTACTTCTTCGAAAGTGAAAACCCCCTTTCAAGGGGCATTGAAAGCTAGCTTTAACAATATGACAAACTGACCATTGAGCTTGACCAGTCAAATTCTGCCATTAAACACGTTCGGATATAGTCACTGATAACGCGTATTTTTTATTTTTGGAAACTGAAGGAACATTAAAAAAAAACGAGGTCCGTTATTATTTTTACGGTCTTATATTGCACGCGATTTAGACCATAAAAATAACTGGACTGTCCAAACGGCGTCAGGACCACGTCCTTGAAAGTAAGAGGACAATTTGGGTGCTTAATGATTTTTGGATATTTTTTTTCTATGTGGTTGTAGGTTGTTGATGTTATATAGTAGGGCTTGGTGCCGTCTGTCTCTCTGGACTAATTTGAAGGGTCTGGTTTTATGAATTTTATAACTTTACTCCTCCAAAATGCCCTCACAAATAACTCGAATTTAGATTAAGGCACCACGCGAGCCTCATTATAATTAGGTGGCCGCCGCCTTGATGCTATGAAAATAACTACAACACTTTTTGTAGATTTTTTTGTCTCAAGTCCCCCATGACCCTCGTCCACCCCAATTCACTCGCCATTAAGTACATACATGCATGTATACGTGTCATCATAAAAACGTTGTTCTTTGATGGCCTCATGACTTTGATGTTTTGGGATGCCTCCCATGTCAAACCAGAGTTGAACCAATTTTGGTCGTTGTAGCACTTGTCGTTAAATCTCCAATTTGTAATGTGTTCAATACATGTTTTTTCTCTTTGCACGTGTACATGCCATCATGAACAGTTTTGTATAATGATGGACTCATGAACTAAATGTTGTTGAAGGGCTCATTTGTTGAATTTGCATAGTTGGACATGGCACCATATCCATATTGTACGAGGAATAGGTTGGTTTAGATTTTCTGTATGTCTAGGTGCTATTTGTATGGACTGTTAATTATTAATTTACTCTTTTGTGGAACATTATCATTGTTAATCACGATTATAAGGCCTCGGCTTCTGGGTGCACACTTATGTGAGATCATTTGTTATGTTCACATGTCAATGCAAATATTTTTGCTCCAAAAGATGCATCAAATAGAGGGGATAATGCCGAGATTTTTCAGGCATAAGCACACAAAGTAAAACTTGTTGCATTTTTAGCGTGCAAATCTTTCTGAAAAATGCAATGCTCGAAGCTGTTTTATCGATTCTAGCTTTTGGTGGATCTGAACTGTTTAGCGGTGTGGCAAAAAAAAGGGGCATAAGCGTGACGTCACCGTACAATTGATCGGTCATTGAAACATCCTTAAGGGGGGTCTCTCTTGTGTCCCGTGTCCATCCTGCCATGGCAAGGCCCTTGTGCATGTGAACTGCCAAAGAGATGTTTCTGCAAAAAGGCAGTCTTTTCACGGAGCATTTCGGCTAAACGTGCGTTGCATAATCAGGATTTTAAACACTGAAGAGTGTGAAGAAAGATGTAATAGTAGATCCCTTCTCTCATATGCAAATGGCGTTTAGCACATTTCGGGAAAACTTTTGTGGGTTTTTGAATGTTCAAGTGACAGTCTCATTGAAGACGTTCAAAGGATGCTAACCACATCCCTTTTAAGACGACCATCTTGAAATGCAAAAGTCCCGATGGGGACGAGCTGCTTGCTATAAGCTACAAAGGGAAAACTCCCTCCAAAAAAAAAAAATCATGGCGCCCTTTGAAATTATTCACGAATGGGGAACATTTAGCCATTTCATATCTTATTTATATGCCAAAAAAGTTTTTAATACTCTTTGAATTTTGTGCACGTGTTTGTGAACGGTGCGAAAAGTTTTCCCTCATCAAACCTTTTCCATTTTTTTTATATATGAATATTAAGTGGAAATGAAAGGCTGTTTGCGTGCGAAAATGCCAACACTCAACCGTATTGTCCCGCAAGGCCTATATGTGAGTAAAATTTGCGTGGTTTAAAGAAAGGCTTTTTTTTATTTAATCTCATTTTTTTGCCAGAAGGGAACTGAATAATGTACATTTTTCATAATGTACCAATTTGGAGGCCAATTTGAAGCGCACTTTTTTCGAGTATTATCATTCTCCCAGCTGTATGCAGATTTGAAACATTTGCATGTGAGATAGGGTCTTAATAAGGACCTGCATTTAATAAGGGTGTGCTAAGGGATGATTTGGGCCCAATTTCCCTGCTTGCATTCAATATAACCAGAGCCGACGCTTGAGGCGTTGCTGTATGCTGTGAAACACATCACTGCATGGACAAATTCCTTTTGGTTCATTAGGGTAAAATAATTCATAACTCCAATAACCATTGATTGTTGAAGTGTTTTGGCCCTCATCGATATTGCCCACGCTTATCGATAATAGGATCATATTTTGTGGACAAAGATTAAAAGTGCTTTTGAAATTGACGAATGTTTTGTAAAAAAACATTGCTATTCTTGTGTAAAAATAGCTCAGAACTTGGAGGCAGACTTGAAAAACGAGAATATAGTCTTTGATCTACTGTAGGATTATTTTGATTAACTACAAGTTAAAGAAGAATCATTGGAAATTCCACAGAAAACATCATTCCAAATTATGTTGAAATACAATGTGTCGTTTTAACAGCTGTTCCGCAAATTCTGTCATCAAAAGTGTTAACAGAATGCATGGCATTGCTTCAAGAATGAGTCAAGATCTTTGAAAAATATAACCACAATTTGAAATTCACATTGTTTTAAATAAAATTTACACATTAGTTGACTGCAACCATTAGCGTTGTTGTGATCACTTTGCAAGATGCACTTCTCAGTATACTTTTCTGTATTACAGTACAAATGTATTTATGAACTTTCCAACAATACTTGAACATGTTTGGACTCATGGCAATAGAAGCCCAGCCCATATTTGGTGCTTGTTTTTTATCTTGTACTACTCCACTATGTGATGTGTCGATGAGATTATTTCATATTCTCCGCAGAAATTCCTCAGCCCTTTACTGTTGGTACTTGGGACTATAAGCCTATAAATATGTTCGTTTCGCGCAAAATTGCAAATCGGAAAGTTGAATATGGAATGCTGAATTGCCCCCTTAATGTAAGCCAGGGGATATGCATTTATTTTATGATGATAGCGTTAAAGTGTTTCGGCTAAATCATAGAGCGGAGATATAACCACCAAAAGCATCGTGGCTTCTCATTGGATGCTGCGTCTGGCCAGCCAGCTGGTCGCCATAGAAACAAGCCACAGAAATGTTTTATCATCGCAAAATATCCATAAAAGAAAAGCCTTCATTATTACTTTAAAAATGGGCCCTGCTCGCTAAGTATTAGAGCACTAATCTGAGAGCAAAATGGCAAAGGCTTTGTTTTGACCGTTTTCCAAAGTCCCAGCAGATTAAGAATGGACTTGTCAACTACTTTGCTATTTTTAGGCGATCAAACATGGCCGTCGAATTAGAAAGTCAGGGGATTTATTGCGCTGCGTCAGTTGTTTGCTGATGTTGCCAAACACAAGCATGTGCTCTGATTTAAAACCCATAATACAAAAAATTTCTGCCATGTTTTCTTATTTTTCATGGAATTGTCTTAACATGTTTTTGGTAAATGCTTTCGTAATCTGCGTTAATGACGAATCCTGACTTCTTGTATGCTATTAAAAGCGCTGTTTTGTACAGAATTTGCTGTAAAAATGTCATGTCACACAGCAAGGTTATTCAGAATATGATTTACAACTGATAACTGAGTTTAACACGGTCGATATGTTTTATTGGATAGTTTCGTTATTTTTATTACTTGCATTCAATAGCTCCCCAAAAGTTGTAGACATGCAAGGGATTTAGTCATGGAAAATCTACATTCAAAAAGGGCCCTTGAAGTATCTCGTTTGAGACGCATCTTTATGTAATATGTTCTTTAATGTACATGTCCATTCATTGTAAAAATGACATAAGTTCCGCCACCCAGCGAGGTGAAACCGCTGAAAGTTATTTAACATTACATATTTTGACATACAGATACACATACAGACAACATTTTTTATGTGCATTGGTCATTTAGAAAATTTGGATTTTGGGTTCATTTATATCTTAGCAAAATAGCTCATCAATTTTACTTGCATGTATCAACATGTCGTAAAATGAAACCACTAAATTTGCAAGGGTAAATGGCAAGACTACATTAAAAAATGGTCCCTGAAACGTGTTTTGTCAGTAGATCTTAAGACATGTCCATCAGGGAGTCCTATGAATCTGCCTTTCCTCCGTCATCATTCTGGCTTCACCCGTTCCCTTTTTTCCCTCGTAATCTTTGGGAAGGCGGGGAACAGCTTCTTCTCTCATCACAACGATCATTTTGGTTCCAAATGGTGTTCCAGAAGGGTGGGCCTGTGCATTCGATTGCGGTGGCCACAAGCATCAATGGATCTGGTAACGGCCTCTAGCGGTTGCTCTTGCAAAACATCCAATGCCTATATCATTACACACCATACATCCAGGGAAATATCGATTATTTAACGCGGCCGATTTCGATTTGAGATTCGATGACGCTACGATTTATCCATTCGACAATTGTAGTTGTGCAAATTTTCAAACAAATAGCGTTGTGAGAGAAAAAGGCATAGCTTGCACTTTCCATTTGTAACGCCTGTGTGCAAATTACCGGCCTGTTGTTTAGAGCTTGCAAAGTCCCTAATTGCCTATTGCGACTTTGACATTTAACAACCGTTAAATGTTGAGTAAGCATTGCGCAACGTTGCAATTTAATATTAATTTTTAAAAAACACATTGATGCCATTTATAACCGCTTAACTGTACGCTGAACGTTGTATTGACACAAAAGTATTTACATGAACAGATAACGAACAGAAAATACAAAGCATTCCGGATAAAGGGTTATTCGTTTTGACGTATTTATTTTCGGCATTTGAGGGTTAAATCAGAAGCGGTGTGTAACGGCTGCCGGCGCGGCTTGCAACGGAAGTGTAACGGCTGCCGGCGCGGCTTGTAACGGAAGTGTAACTGCTGCTGGCTAGCGGCCGAGGCGTGCAACGAAAGTTTTTTTGTTTTTTTTTGCTGATTTGGTGTTAATATCCGGTGGTCTTGTTCTTGTGCACTGTTTTTTTTTTTTACAATTAACAAATAATTAAACGTTCAAATGCATCATTACCACTAGTTACGTAAAAGGGGCATGACGCAATCATTAGCAATGAACTGACTAGAGGCTGGTTGGTTCGTACGTGATGCAAAATACGTATACTAATTATGACACTAAATTAGCCATTCAAGTTAAACCCAATGTTAATCGACCGTTAAATTAGTGCAATTAGTAATCTGGGTCTTTACCCCCTACGACATGGCTATGATTGTATTGCATTGCATTGAATCGTGGACTTGATGGTATACTTTCTTCAGCTGTTAGCTAATTATTTTTTTAAGACTAAGTGATTAACACCAGACTCTAAACATAAATCATTTTAAAATAAAAAAAGGGTCTTTGTCATTACACGAAATGGATTGAATGGATTAGGGCTATCAAGCGGCGTGGTCAACGTTTAATTCTTTACAAGCCATAAAAGCGTGTTATTGCGTAGGTGACCAGAGGTCATTACAACCGAAATTAAACTCTGGTTTCGCATTTTAGGACATTTTTATGGATTACCTTTAAGGAGCTTGAAAAGTCATTTTTAATTTTTTAACAAGTTTTTTTTTTTCTCTCTTCTTCTTTTTGTGAAACCATAAAATTAATGTATCAGCATTTATGCGATGGGCAGCAGCCATAGCTGGCAGTTTGGGTTGTTAATTTTTCAAAAGTTGACTGCATAGGAGAGTTTAGCAATTTGTACATTTCAAAATTCGTTATAAGAAACCGTACGGTTTGACACGTGAGAGTGAAAAGAAGGCTTTGGAGAGAAGAGAGAGAAAAAAAAAATGCATAAATGAAAAACGAGTATAGAAATATAAGGGAGGGAGGGGGTGACCGGTGGTCGGTGTTACACGTTTAGCATTTTCAATGATTTGCTAGTTCGTGCGTGCGTATTTGTCACCCCGTAACATATTGCTTCGGCATTCTCGGGGTACAACATGTTATAAACAGGTAGGTGAACATTTACAAATTACTTTCGGAGGTACGACTACTAGCACTCGGGACTGTTTTTAAATTTCAAGCAGTCGTTACTCGGATATTTATCATCGGAATGGGTGGTCAACCAACCAACGATCGCTAGAAAGGAGCAACCAACTACTTATAGGAGATAATACCCCGAAATCTTGCGCCTCTGCCACTGGACTGGACCAGGGGTGCATGCATGGGTGGGACGAAAATTGAATTTAGAAAAGGGAGCAAACCATCCCTCAACGCCAGGATTCATATGCAAATGCAAAGTTTTTATACACTGGGGGATAAAAAAAAAAGTTGAAACTTTGATTAGACTGCCTTAATTCCTCACCTGGGCTTTGCTTTGGGTCCATACGAGAGAAACTTGTGAAAGTTCGAGTTAGGTCAAGGTGGATGTTTTTTATGTTTAGGAAGGTCCTTCGATATTCAAAACGAACTAGGTGTCTACACCAGCCTTGAAAATCGGGGAATTTATCACTTCCGAAACGTCAGGGATTTTACTTGAAATTCGTGTAAGCATTAGTTTGGTTGAACTTCATGCATTGGTCGGAAAATTTCGTTGATCGTAAAAGTCTTTGTAATTTTTTTCAAATTATCTTTTCAAACATTATGCACAAATATTTTACCAAAACGGATGATCCTTGAAATCCTTGAATTTTTTTTTCTCTAGCAAATCTACTGCACACATGCCAATTTTCTGTTCTCGAACTAATTTAGAATTATTAAAGTATTAGTACAGTATGAAATATTTCATTCCACAAAACATGTTTTTACAAAATGGAACATTATATGCAATACATTTTAATAAAAATGTGGATGCTGAAAATAGGAAGTTCAACAATATGTTGGTGAGGATAGGGTTAAAGGCAGAACATTCCAAACTTGTAAAGTTTTAGCATGCTAAAATGTAGAAAATCAGTTAAAATGTTATACCCTCTATAGTATTAAACATCTTAGTTGCGTGATAAGTAAACAAATAAATGCTTCAATTCAGGATATTCCATCGAAGATTGTTTAGGTGAATCTTTGGATCATTTTGACTCGGGTTGTCTTCTTTCTGTCAGACAGTGTACTGTCTTTTCGTTCCATGGACGCGAGGTTCCACAATCAGTGTTTATTGACTCGAAATATTTCGGATTTGATGAATCACTTACAAGTTTTTTTTTGTTTAAGTTGTAAGAGCTGCAATGGATTGCATTTTGCCAAACTGGTAAATGGGATTATTTAATTGATTTATTACGGTAAGCCTACTCATGTCATCCTTATAATTGCGGAAATTGCTCGGAAATTTATTTGCGTGGGACGCCATGTTTACTCATGTCCATCATCAATTTTCAACTTTTTCCAATTTTTTTTTCCTACTTCTCGAGTCCCCCCTTCAGCCTGAGGAATGTTTTTTTTTCTGTTTTCTTTTGTATTTATTACACAATTTTTCAATATGAAAAATATCATGTCACCAACATTCTGGGGGGTTTGCTGCCATAACAAGTGTTTTCAGTGAATCGTCTTCCATCTACATGCATGCATTAAATATACGTGATTCTTGGCCTTTTGTCAGCTAGAGTGCGGTTTTTGGGGAGCTCAGAGGTAAAGGGGGCCAAGGGGCGGAGGGCAAGGTAAGGGACAGTTTATATTTCACGAATATACCGCAATGGTGCAAGGTACACTGTTTTACCTCCTTGGTGGTTTTGCTATTCCTGCTTTCGAAATTTACCCAAATGTACGAAAAAAGGGAAAATTATTGAACTGTTTGGTACTCACGCTGACAGACGTTGTTGGGAATTTATAAACAGAAACAATCGCAAACAACTTAATATACGCCAATGGGGGGCCCTGAATATTACAACTCAACTCGTGCTAAATAAATCATATTTCAGCGTTGCTTTTCCCGGTAATTTACATTTTGAATCGGACTTTATGTCGATGTTAAAAGCACCCCTTGGCCCCTGGTGGCAATTTATGACCACCATTATATCCTGGACACGCCAAGACTTACAAATACGTCTTCAACCGACATTATCTTCCTTGTACTGTATAGTGCCGAGTGTCCACTTTGAACTTTTTTTCCCTACTACACACTAAGTTAGTGGTTAGGTTTCTAAATACAGTCCTCGATGTAGTCTTGCATACACGCATTGGTTAATTAATTAATTTTTTTAAAAATTTTCTGTAAAATATTGTAGTAAAATATCAAGTAAAATATTGAGGAAATATTGACTACTTAGGGCCGGTTGCACCAACAAAGGTTAAATAAAAGGTTAGCTAACCTGAGGTTATATAAAACCACGAGTTAAC